>JAQZBX010009470.1:31562-46163 GCA_029593785.1 Cabassous unicinctus
TTTATTTATTTATTTATTTATCCCCGCCCCTGCTGCTTGTGCTCGCTGTGTCCACCTGCCATGTGTCTCTCCGTGTCTGCTTGTCTCCCCTTGTTGGGTCATTTTGCTACATCAGCTCACCGTGCCACGCGGGCTGGCTTGCCTTCACCAGGAGGCCCCGGGAAATGAACCCGGGGCCTCCCATATGGTAAATGGGAGCCCCATCGATTGAGCCACATCTGCTTCCCAACACCAGGGTTCTTAACCTTTTATGTTTCATGGACTCCTTTGCCAGTCAGGTGAAAACCACGGACCCTTACTAAGTCCACACTATACTGTGCATTATTTAATAAATATATCACACCCACATCAACACGTCCCCACAAGAATTACGTTTTTTTAAAATTTAAATTCAAGCTCATTGACTCCTTGTTAAGAACTCTTGCCCTAGACAACCCAATTCCTGTATAATCTGACTTCAACCTACTCTTTGGCTTTGTTTTCTATTGTTCTCTTAGTCAAATCTAGACTCTCGCCAAACATGACCACTCATTATTCTCCAATGATTTCCTTTTCTCGGGCTTTGTTTTGAGGACTCTTGGTTGTCAGAACACACAGATTAAAGAGTAGATTGTTTAAAAAAATCTCTTCCATTTCTTTATTTCTGGTTCTTTGTTGTTGCTATTCTAGCAAATTGGTTAAGGACTATTGTGTTTTATTGTGCATTGCTCTCATCTATACTGTTGTATGGCTCTCTGGTTACTTTTTTCAGATTTATTTAAAAAACTTTGTAATCTTTTCTTCAATGTAAGTATCCTTGACAGTAAGAAAAGACATGTAGAGGCTCAAATTATTGTGGGACCACAGGACACTGAAATAGAGATAGTGATGACCATGGATGTTTAGCAGAGAAATTTTGCCATGGACTGGAAAAGGCCCCCAAACCCTTTCTCTAGCTTTTTGGTTAATGATTCTTGATGTTCATTTTGGGGTGTGGATTGTCATTGAGGCAGAAGCAGTAAAATAGGTAGGATATTCAAGAAGATATTGCAAAAATAAGATCTGGAGGAACTCCTTTGAAAGTTTGCTTCTTTGAATTTTTTGAGCATTGTGAAAATAAGAATATCTTTATTTTCTATATTTTGTTCTTGGATCTTTAAGGACCACAATAGCATGGGAGCAGGGAAAGAGTCCTAGTAGTTTTAACTTTTTGGTTAGTATATAACTTCCATTTTTAATACCCTCTTTCTTTTATCTCCATGTTGCAAACCCTAGAATTTGAAGACCCATGTCATGTATAACTCTCTCAATAAAGTGATCCCTGAAAACCCAAGCAAGCATTGTTTCCATGTGTCATCTTTTAAAAGAGTGATTCTCAAAGTGTGATCACAGGTTCAGCAGTAATCAGCAACACCTGGGTGCTTGTTAGAGATGCAAATTCTTGAGCTCCCCAGCCCAGCCCTACTGAATCAGAAACTTTGGCCAAAGTTTCTGATAATTCTGTTGGATTTTTGATATTCTCTCGGATGATGTGTTTTAGCAGGCCCTCCAGGTGATCTTGATGCATGCTAAAGTTTTATAACCCCAGCTCCAAAACTTAGCATTGTTTCATGTTTACATGGAGTATGTGTTACTTCTGCCTGACTAGCTATCATATTTCCTTTGTTGGCCCCTTCTAACTGATAAAAGACAGAAATTTAATGAAAGTTTTGTAAATGAATGGGCACATAATGGTTTGAATTGTGGCCCCCAAATATATGTTCACATCTTAACTCCTGGTCCTGTGAATGTGAGCCTTTTGGAAATAAGATATTTGAAGATATTATTAAAGATTAGGCCAAACTGGATGAGGTGGGTTCTAATCCAATATGACCTTTTTTCCTTTCAAGGAGAGGAAATTTGGACACAGTCAAAAGATGGGGCATGGGGGAAGGAAAGAGAGAGAGGGAGGGAGAGAGCCATGTGACAGAGGCAGAGACTGGATTACACTACAAGCCAAGGACCATCGGGAATTGCTGGCCACCACCAGAACCCTACAGACTTCAGAGGAAATGTGGTCCTGCTGACACCTTGATTCAGACTTCTAGTCTCCAGATCTGTGAGACAATAAAGTTCCATTGTTTAAGCCTACTAGTATATGGCACTTTATTAAAGAAGCCCTTGGAAACTAAAACAAGGCTTTATAGGGCATAGAATTTACATAGGGAAGAAAGGGAAACAGCACCCAAACTCAGTTTTGCAATTTTCCTGATTTGCCTTCTGCTTTGACTGAATGGACCAGATAATTACCAAATCCCTATTTCATGGACAATTCCCTATTTAGCTTTATGTGGTGTCTGCTTGAACCCAGGATAGATGTGCTACTAGCTATAGTCACTAGCTCTGTGTTCGTTTATGATGATCTACTTTCCTTTTTACATCTTAGCAGCCACCTAATACTATTGCCTAGAGCTTTTGTGCAGTCTGTTAGTCAAGTTTAAGTAAAGGGCAAATCCACTTTCATTTAAATATATTGAACAGTCTATTAAACTTTTGTTCTTCAGAAGACAATGTTCCATCCCATCAAAACAGACTCTCACTCACTTCAGGTGTTCCCTGTGAGGTTGCTGTGCTCTCGGGGTGTCTAACCTTGCTCTCTTGTCATCAACTATTAAAACTGCTAAAACAGAAGACTGCTTAACCACTCCAGCTGTTAAAACATTAGTCCATGCTTTGGTGAGCTCAAATTTAAATGCTTTGGATGGCCCTTTAGGGGATCTTCCTCCTCTTTTTTAACTTACAGTTCAATCAAAATTCAGCAAGATTTTTAACTTTTTGAGTCCCTGGATGTGCTCATTTTTCTCTACTACTTCCAGAAAAGATCTAGTTAGCCTTTAGTCAAAGGATTAATTTTTAAACTATTAGTTCTGTTTTTAAAATTAATCAGTCAAAACTGTTAACAATTTTTTTGGGTGTTTGCCTTCTGTCTTTCACTCCTAGCCTTTCAGATTTTCACTCTAACATCCCAAATGATTCCTCTAGGATGAGTCGGAGGGAGTGTTTGTCATCTTATCTGCCTGATGGCCCAAAGGTACAACACTCGGCTCACCTCCTGTTTCTGATTCCTGAAACCTATATTTACCCCTTTCTCTTTTCCAACTTCTTATGCACTCACATTTGTATTGCACAAATGCCAACTTCTTATACATTCTTTACTAATTTTTGCAGCACAATTTAGAATTTTCCTCTAAATCCTCTGGTTTGTTAATTTTTCCATATACTGTCTCTTCAATTTGTTTTGACTTTCCTTGAGGAATATATCTCATGCTCCTGAATTTGATAACTAACACCCTTTCCTTTCTACAGTGCTCCAGATCTTTATTCTACCTGTATTAAGCTTGGTTTCCTAAGAACTTGCTACTTGAAGCTATGGTCTATGGGTCAGCACCATCTGTATCACCCCAGAAATGTATCAAGAATGTTGAATCTTGGGCCCACCCCAGAGGTACAAAATCAGAATTTTAACAAGATCCCCAGGTGCACATTAGTTTGAGAAGCAATGTTCTAAGAGGCAATTCAGACTTAATTAGGCCAACACAGAATTTTTGATTCCTTTCTCTGTCTAATTATTCCACAGGTACTACAGTCTCCTCTCTATTCCTTTCTTTTCCTCATTTCTTTCCTCCAATCTATGAACAAGGTCTAGGATCTCTAACTCCATTGTTATTCCAAATCTATTCTCTTGTATCATTCTTCATGATAACCATTTTTTATTATTGTTGTCGTATCACATCACTATTTGAAATTATCTTATATATTTCTGTACTTGTTTCTTGTCTCCCCCCACCAACTAGAATGTGAAATCCTTGAGGGCAGGATCTTGTCTTGCTCGTTCAACTCTGTATCCCTAGCACTGAGGTTGATGTACGGTGTGAAGATGCTAAAAAATTTAGTTGAATTAATTAATGAATTGTGATTTTTTTTCACATTACTAAAACAACTATTACAGATTAGATGCCACTATAACAATGTGAATAACTGATGAAGTGGGACTCAGCAGTGACTTCTATCTGGATCCTATGTTCTGTGATAGAGAAATGTTTCCATATTGGAGAAGGATTTCCATTCTGAGCAAATAGATAGGGAAATTGGTAATAAATACTGAGAATCAAAAGATCTGGGTTCATATCCAGGTTTAGTAAAATACGAACTGTGTGACTCTGGATTTTATTTAAATTAGGGTTTCAATTTCCTCATCTCTAAAAGGAAGACATACTACTACATGCAGATTATCTGCCATGCGACTTCATGATCAACTGTGTTCTACCAGAAATGTTTCACCTACCCATCTCCCAACCCCATTTTTCAACAATTATTTGCACACAGGAACTAATGGTTATTTGTATTCCTGTGCTACTGCTACCAGGTGACATATTAGCAGCTTTGAATCATTTAGAACATTTAATTGAAGCTGAATATATTGAATTATATAATTTTGAGCTGCCCAGGTTTAATTCCACCAAGATTACAATAAGAAACTGAAACATTATGAAAGATGACTGAAACAGGAAAAACTAGTGTGAATAAAGCTTTTCTATGCACTTAATTATTATGTCCTATTCTTGAAGCCAGGTTTCTCTATTTATTGTATTTATCAACAAAATAACCTAATATATCATATGTACAGATTGGTTTATTATCATGTGGCCTATAGTTAAAAAAAAATCACCAAAATTTGAAGCTCTTATACTGGTGGCTCTCTAACACCTCTTTCTGATTTAAAACATGTGAACATATATTCACACAGTTTGCTTTTAATGGTTTATTGAATACCTTATAGTAAATTATAGACAAAGCTATTTAAGTAACCCAATAATGAAAGGTATTGTCTTTGGAAAAATATAAGTGAATGCATTTTCTCTGAGTTTAGGAGATGAAGCTGGGAGTCTGTGGAAGCCAAGGAAGCGATATTCATGGAAAGAATAGAGCTGCAGAGAAAAGACCTTCAGAGATCTGAAAAAGGTTTCCACCAATTGATCACCATATTTGTGAGGAAATAACAGAGGCCTGGGGGAAGACCCACCCAAAATAATTAGAAAGGACAGAGCTCAGAACTTATTAACTTAGAAATAGTTCTTGCTCCACTAGCCAGAGTAGAAAACATAATTCATGATGCATTGGATAGAGTACTCAGGGGATTTTATTTCAGTGGTGGAGTAAGTGTATCCAGAACTCAAAAAACTAAAATCACAATGCCTGGCATTCAATAAAAGATAACTGAATATGCAAAGAAGCAGGAAAATATGACCCATAATGAGAAAAATCAACCAATTCCAACCTCAAAATGTAAGAGAAGACAGAATTAGTAGACAAGAACATAAAAACAGTTATTACTGTACTCCATATTTTGAAGAAACTAGAGTAAAAATTGAATGTGTTAAGTAGGGACATGGAAGATATAAAGAAGATCCATATCAAATTTCTAGACAAAAAACTATAATATCTGAGATGAAAAACTACACTGGATATGATTAACAGCAGATTAGATATTGCAGGAAAAAGTTAAGTGACTAGACCCTATCCAAAATGAAGCCTACTGAACAAAGAATGAATTTTGGGATGTCTTTAAGTGGCTTAACATGTGTGTAATTGAAGTCCTCAGAAGAGAGGATGAAGAGTGGGGACAGAAAAAAATTGAAGAAATAATGTCAGAAAAATTTCAAAATCTGTGATGAAAACTATACATCTCTTGATCCAAGAAGCTCAAAACAGATATAATGCAGACACATCAAAATTAAAATGTTTAAAATTAGAGAAAGATTTTTAAGGAGAGGAAAAAATTCATTATGTACAGGGAAGCAAAGGCAGCAGACTCTTGTCAGAAACAATGTAAGCCAGAAAGCAATGGTGCTTCTTGAACGTGCTTGAAAAAGGAGAAAGCTAAAAAGCAACCCAGAATTCTATAACCAGCAAATATTTTTCAAAAAAGAAGGTAAAAATATAGATATTTTAATCCATATAAAGAGCAAAATAATTAATCACCAACAGATCTATAGTACAAGCAATGTTGAAGGAAGTCTTGGAAAATAATACAAGGTGGAACTATGGATTTGAAAAAAGGAGTGAAGGGTTCTAGAAATGATAACTATGTGGGTAAATATAAAACCTTTTTCTTATTATAAATTTCTTTAAAGATAATTGACCATGTGGCAGTTTGAAGCTTTTCTGGACCCCAGAAAATCATGTTCTTAGGGTAATCCATTCCTGTGCATGTAAAACTATTGTAGATGGGAACTTTTGATTAAATTACTTCAGTTAAAGGTCTTAGTTTAGATTGCATGACCATGGGTAGGTCTTAATCCTCTTTTGGAGTCCTCCATAAATGGAGGAATAAAAAGCCACAGATACAGAAAAAGCTGCAAAGACAGAGAGGAATCCAGAAGCGGAGAATGGCAGCCATGGGATGCCTTGATTTGGACATCTTCACAGCCTCAGAATTATGAGCTTTTAAGTTAATAAGTCCCTTTTGTAAAAGCCATCCCATTTCTGGTATATTGCTTGGCAACCTTTAAAAAACTAAAACAGACCATTTAAAGCAAACATAAATTACAATCTATAGTGGGGTTTATACGATATAAAGAAGAAAAATGTATGGCAACAGCATAAAGGCTGGAATAAGCTGGTTTGGAAGAATTATGGATTCTGCAAAAGATGTCCATGCCTTCATTCCTGGAACCTTTTATGGCAAAAGGGACTTTGCATGTATATCTATATAGAAAACCCTATGGTTTTACAAAAATGCTACTAAAACTCGTAAGAGAGTTTAACAAGTTTGCCAATGCAAAATCAATATACAAAAATCAGGGTATTTCTATGTAATATCAATGAATTACTGGAAAGTGAAATTAAAAGCAATATAATTTATAACAGCATAAAACATTACTTAATGATAAATCTGATAAAAGATATATAACAGCTGTATGCTGAAAACTACAAATTACTGCTGAGAGAAATTAAAATGATACATAAATAAATGGAGAGATATATCATGTTCATGGTTTGGAAGACTCAATATTGTTAAGAAATAAAGTTTCCCCAAATTTATCTATAATTTCAACACAATTTGGCAAGTTAATTATAAAATTCCTTTGGGAATACAAATGACCTAGAATAGCCAAAACAGCTTTGAAAAAGAACAAAGTTGGAAGACTAACACTACCTACTTTCAAGATTGATTATAAAGCTACAGTAATCAAGACAGTGTGGTATTGACATAAACATAGAAAAATATATAAATAGAACAGAATACAAAGTCCATAAATAGACTCACACATATACACTCATTTGTTTTTGACCAAGGTGTAGAAGTATTTCAATCAAGAGAGAATAGTCTTTTTAACAAATGGGACTGGAAAAATGGGATATTCATAGGCAAAAGACAAAATCTTTCATCCATACCTCAATGATACCCAAAAATTAACACAAAATAGATCATGGACTTTAATGTAAAAACATTTATAAATTATAAAACCTCTAAAAGAAAATGTGGGAAAAATAATTATGGTATTTGGTTAGGAAGATTCATTAGAAAGGATCCAAAAGCATGACACATTAAGGAAAATTTTGAGAAATTGGTCTTACTCAAAATTAAGACTTTTTGCTCTTTTTAAGACATTCTTAAGAAAATGGAAAGTAAGCTACATACTGGGAGAAAATATCTGCACATCACATATGGTGTATAGGAAAACTTTATCAAGAATGTATGAAGAATTATCAAAATTCAATAATAAGAAAAGAAACAACCATTTAAAAAATGGGTAAAATGTTTGAAAAGATCCTTACCAAAAAGATATACTGATGACAATTAACCACATAAAAATATTCAATACCATTAATAAAAAAATGAAAATTAAAACCATAGTGAAGTACCACTATGTCTAAAATTAAAAAGGCTGAAAATATCAAGTATTGACCATATATGGAGCAAATGGAACTTTCATACACTGCTGGTGAGAATGTAAAATGGTATAAATGGTTTGGAAAATATTTTGGCAGATTATTGCATAGTTAAACATACAACTACATATGACCCAGCCGTTCCAAAACTAGGTATATACCTGTATTAGTTAGACAAAGGCGTGCTGATGCAAAGTACGAGAAATCTGTTGGCTTTTATTAAAGAATATTTGTTTGGGGCAACAACAAGGCCCTAGAGAGTCCAATTCAAGGCTTCTTTCTCACCAAAGTCTGTTGCCATGATTTGAAGCAAGATGGCAGGCGATCTCTGCCTGATCTCTCCTTCCTTCTTCCTCTTAAGGCTCTGTGGGTCCAGCTTTTTCTGATCTCAGCTGTAGGCTGGCATAGGGTTTGTCTCTCTTTCCAGGACTTTAGCTCTTTGAGACTTCTCCTTTCTGTCACATGGCAGGACTGAAATGACCAAATTCTCTCCTATTCCAGGTGTTTTCTTGAGTGAGTGTCCATTTATATCAGCCCACCAAGGGGCAGGGACTCAACCAGAGTCATGCCCTATTGACATGGTCCAATCAAAGCCCTAATCTTAATATAATTTAATCAAAGACATCTCAGCTGAACCTAATACAATCAAAGGGTATCACACCAGAGGATCAGATTAGTTTATAAACATAAGCTTTCTCTTTTTTGGGAGTCACAAGAATTATCTCAAACTGCCACATTACCCAAGAGCAGTGAAAACATATGTCCATAAAAAGACTAGGACATGGATACTCATAGCAGCTTTATTTATAATAGCCCCAAACTGGAAACAATCTACCTGTTTGTCAACAGAAGAATGGATAAACAAAATGTGGTATATCCATTCAAAGGATGCTACTCAATAATAAAATACAATAGACTATTTATGCATGAAAAAACATGGTAAGATGTTCAGAAAAGATTTAACATAGCAGATCTGAGACTCCTATCTTTAAAAGGGCCTACTTGCTATTTTGGCCCTTATCTGTCAACTGGGAGCTAGAATAGCAGGAGGGTTCCCACCGTTCCCAGAACTGATAAGCATGACTCACTCTGCCTAAGCTGTGCAAACAATAAGGTTTATGCTGAGCACCTGCTTTCCTTTAGGGAGCCTGAAATTTTGGTACATGATAGGCAGTGGATGTTTATGCGACCAGCCCAATATGAAAACTTTGGGCACAGAGTCTCACATGAACTTCCTTGGTAAATAGCATTTCACACCTGTTGCTGGGGCAGTCGTGTCTTGTGTGATTCCATTGGAGATCACTCTTAGAAGCCTGTGCTTGGTTTTCTCTGAAGTTTGCCCCATGGACCTTTCCCCTTTGCTGATTTTGCTTTGTATCCTTTTGTTGTAATAAATCATAGCCATGAATATGATTATATGCTGAATCCTGTGAGTCTTCCAAGCAAATCATAGAACTTGGGGATAGTTTGGGGTCTTCTGACATGATAAATCTCAAAAGTACTATGTTGAATGAAAGAAGTCAGACCAAAACATTAAAAAAACAAAAAGTTTTTTATATAATTCCATCAATATATAAAATTCTAAGGAACTAAAACAAATTTATAGAGACAGAAAGAAAATGATTTGTTTCTTGAGATGTCAGAGGGGTGATGGTGGGAGAGAAGAAGGGAAGAAGTGGCAAAAGGGGCACTAGAAAACTTTTGGTGGTGATGGGTATGTTAATTTTCTTAAATGTGGAGATGGTTTCATGGGTGTAAACATATGTTAAAACTTATAAAATTGTACAATTTTGATATACAGTTTACTGTGTGTCAGTTATACAGGAATGGAGCTAATTTTTAAAAAAAGTACATAGTACTTTCTATATAACAGGTACTGTGCTATGCCATTTTGTCTTCATGAAACCTTGTGTGGTAAGCAGTTTATTATTCTCAAGAGGCTGATTCTTAGATAAGCTAAGTTCCTAACCCAAGTACACAAAATCAGAGAAAGATCTGAGATTTGAACCCAAGTCTTGCAGAATTCCAAAGTGTATACTCCATCCACTGTTTTATATATCCTGGAAGAATAACTGAGGAATTAAGTTTGGTAATTATTTTTAAATTTCCCTTCTATGAAACATCTTCCATTGGCACTTCAGCTTGAGGACTGCAAGACAACATTAGTTCAAATTTGTGGCCTCTGGCACTTGGCTTTTTAAGTATGATTGCCCTGCCACGGTCTCAGGCTTTTGGGGCAGCAGAGGCCAATGGCTTCTTTTTTAATATTCACTTTCTCTGGCTCCTCAGACACCTCTTTACATGAGATTCCCTACTTCCGGCTCCCTGTCCCTTCTACCCTTGATTCCTTTCTTAGTAGCCCCAACTTCTGTTTTAGGCCTCCTCTTGAGTTGCTGACACATTTGGTTGATTTTCTGTAGATCGTTATCTTTGGCTCTCTCCACTTTATATTTTGACAGTTCCATGGAATCTTAGCAATTACAGCACCTACTCCTCTGGGGAAGAGACCCTCTTCTTGTTAGCCCAGGCCCTGCATGATTTTCATGGCTCATGCTAACCTTTGTCAACAGAAGAATCAGACACTAGAGCTAGTGAATCAGGTAAACTTTCAGTGATTAAACTAAAATTAAAAAATAAAGAAGGATTACGATAAGATGGTGCCAGATTAGGCAGACAAGGCTCAACTCTCTTGAAAGACTATGGAGAAAGCCAAAAGCTGCCTGCAGGACCTGCTATGGGGGTCAGCAGATGAGGAGAGTGATTCATAACTCCCAGGAGGGTGAGGGACAGAAAGACTAAGAAACCTAAACAACAAACTTAGTTACTAAACCTCCCAGCCACCAGGAAGGCCTCCCCTACCCCATCCTTAACATATTAAGTGGGTGTAAAACTCCTGTTTCATTGCAGCTGGATGAGAGGGGAGCAGATATATTCCACTCTTTCAGCTGTTACAAGGGAAAAGGGAGGGGTATTCAGGGGGCTTTTCTTTAGTGAATTTGGCCATTGGAGTCCACTTTGAATCTTTGCTCTGGCCAGATCAAAACAAAGGAAAAGCAAGAGATACACCTCCCTGGAAAGGTGCAGCAATGAGTGCCATCTGCTGGCTGGTCTGGAAATTGCATGGATAAAAACTGCAATTTGGTCTCTCTGTTCCCTAACTTCTGGGAGAAAATCTGCACCCCATTAGCAAGTCCCTAGCATGATTTTGATAACTTAAGCTGTGCAATTTTAAAGACTTAGGATAAGTTGAACCAAATATCAAAGAAGAGCTGTGAAAAAAATAATAGCAATAGGCAAGAGAGAGAAATTGGCAATCAGAGTAAATTCACCAACATATTCAGATGCCTAGACATCAGCAAAAAATTATAAGCCGTACTAGGACACAGGAAGAGATGGCCCAGCCAAAGGAATAACCAAACATCCTGAGAAGAGACAGGATTTAAGACAATTAATCAATGATAATCACACAACTCTCCTAAATCAATTTAAAGAATTGAAAGAAAATATGACTAAAGTGATAAAGGATATTAAGAAGACACTGGGTGAGCATGAAGAACAATTTGAAAGTCTGCAAAGAAAAGTAACAGACCTTCTGGGAATGAAAGACATGATAGATGAGATTAAAAATATATTAGAGGCATATAAGAGCAGATTTGAGTTGATCAAAGACAGAATTAGTGATTTCAAAGACAGAAAATCTTAATTGGAAAAGACAGGAGAACAGAAAGAGGCAGAAAGAATATTTGAGGAAAAAAGGACTGAAAACTTCCCAACTCTTATGAAAGACATAAATATCAATATCGAAGAAAGACAACACACCCCAAACAGAATAAATCTGAATAGACCTACCCAAAGACACCTACTATTCAGAATGACAAATATCAGAGATAAAGAGAAGATTCTGAAAGCAACAAGAGAAAAGCAAAGCATCACATACAGGGAAACCTCAATAAGATTAAGTGCTGACCTCTTACCAGAAACCATGGAGGAGAGAAGGAAGTTGTCTGATGTATTTAAGGTACCGAAAGAGAAAAACTGCCAGCCAAGAAATCTATCCAGCAAAACTGTCTTTCAAAAGTGAAGGGGAGTTCAAAGTCTTCACAGACAAACAAAAACTGATAGAACATGTTACCAAAAGACCAGAATTACAAGAGATACTAAAGGAACTGCTGCAGCCTGCAAGGAAAAAATAAGGGTGAGAGACTTGGAAAAGAGTATAGAAATGAAGGTTTTTAGAAAGGGTAAATTAAATTGTAAAAAGATAGACAATAGTACAATAGGACAACAGAAAGTCAAAGTCAAAATGGATGAAGTAATATATTAGTCATCCAAAGGGGTGCTGATGTAAAATTCCAGAAATCTGTTGGTTTTTATAAAGGGTATTTATTTGGGGTAGAAGCTTACAGTTACCAGGCCATAAAGCATAAGTTACTTCCCTCACCAAAGTGTCTGGCCACGTGTTGGAGCAAGATGGCTGCCGACGTCTGCCAGGGTTCAGGCTTCCTGGGTTCCTCTCTTCCTGGGGCTTGCCTCTCTTGGGCTCAGCTGCTCTGGTATCGCCACAAGGCCAACTGTAGACGACTAGGTGAACAGCTTGTTTCTCTTCCTCGGGCCTTCTCTCTTTCCTCAAGACCAAGCTCCTCTGTGTGCTTACTTCCTGGGGCTCCAGCTCAACATTCCAACATCAAAACTCCAACTCTGTCCTTTGCCATGTCTTTTATCTGTAAGTCCCCTCTCACCAAGGGGCAGGGACTCAATGCCCTAATAATATGGCCCAATCAAAGCCCTAATCATAATTTAACTAACTAAAAGTGATACTTCTGACAGACCAGTTTACAAACATGATCCAATAACTATTTTTGGAATTCACAAACAATGCCAAACTGCTACAAGTAAGTAATGCCATTAGAGCAATAACATTGAATGTTAATGGCTTGAACTCCCCAATCAAAAGACATAGATTGATAGAATGGATAAAAATATATATATATGCCACTATATATATATTTTTTCTATATGTTGTCTACAAGAGACTCACCTGAGATGTAAGGACACAATAAGGTTAAAAGGGAAAGGTTGGAAAGAGTTATTCCACACAAATAGTAATCAAAAAAGAGCTGGAGTAGTGATACTAATATCGGACAAAATAGATTTTAAATACAAAACTCTTGTAAGGGATGAAGAAGGTCATTATATATTAATAAAAGGGACAATTCAGCAAGAAGAGATAACTATACTAAATATTTTTGCTCCTTTCTGAGTTCCCCCAAGATATATGAGGCACACACTGGCAAAACTGAAGGGAGAAATAGATGTCTCTATAATAATAGTTGGAGACTTTAGTACACCACTCTGAGTATTGTACAGAACATCTGGACAGAGGATAAATAAAGAAACAGAAAGCTTGAATAATATGATAAATGAACTAAACTTAACAGACATCTATAGAGCATTGTATCGCAAAGCAGCAGGATATACATTCTTTTCAAGTGCTCATGGATCCTTCTCCAAGATAGACCATATGTTGGGTCCCAAGAGTGGTCTCAATAAATATAAAGAGATTGAAATTATACAGAAGACTTTCTCTGATCATAATGGGATGAAGCTAGAAATCAATAATGGACAGAAAAAGAGAAAATTCATAAATATATGGTAATTAAACAACACAGTCTTAAATAATCAGTGGGTCAAAGAAGAAATTGCAAGAGAATTCAGCAAATATCTTGAGATGAATGAAAATGAGAACACAACATTTCAAAACCTATGGGACACCTAAAAGGTAGTCCTAAGAGGGAAATTTATAGCCCTCAATGCTTATACATTAAAAAAGAAGAAAGGGCTAAAATTGATCTAATTGCACACCTAGAGGAACTACAAAAAGAACAGCAAACTAATCCCAAAGCATGCCAAAGGAAAGAAATAGTAATGATCAGAGCAGAAACAATGAAATTGAGAACAAAAATACAATAAAGAGAATCAACAAAACCAAAAGTTAGCTCTTTGAGATCAACAAAATTGACAAACCCTTAGTTAGACTGACAAAAATAAAATAAAGCACACACAAATAAATAAAATCAGACATGAGAGGGTGGACAATACCACTGACCTGGCAGAAATAAGAGAGATCATAAGAGAATACTATGAACAACTGTTTGCCAAAAAACTAGAAAATGTAGACGAGATGGACAAATTCCTAGAAACACACAAACAACCTCCACCGACCCTAGAAGAAATAGAAGACCTGAACAAACCAATCACAAGTGAAGAGATTGAAACAGTCATCAAAAACCTCCCAAAGATGAAAAGCCCAGGACCAGATGGTTTCACAGGTGAATTCTACCAATCATTCAAGGATGACCAAATACTGATCTTGCTCAAGCTCTTCCGAAAAATTGAACAGGAAAGAATGCTACCAAACTCATTCTATGAAGCCAACATTACCCTAATACCAAAACCAAATAAAGATACTATGAAAAAACAAAACTACAGACCAATACCTTTAATGAATGTAGATGCAAAAATCCTCAACAAAATACTTGCAAAGTGAATCCAAAAGTGCCTTAAAAGAATTATACACCACGATCAAGTGGGTTTTATCCCAGGTATGCAAAGGTGGCTCAACACAAAAATCAATTAGTGTAATAAATCACATTGATAAATTGAAGAAAAAATATCAAATGATCCTCT
>JAQZBX010009471.1:0-19854 GCA_029593785.1 Cabassous unicinctus
AAATAACATTTATGAAAACAAATGCACATATATGCATATGTATTAAATATCATTTTACAAATTAAAAAAAAAAATTTTTTTTTAAATAAATAAATAAATAAATGCAATTGAGGGAGCTGGTGTAGTTCAGTGATTGAGCACCTGCTTCACATGTACAAGGTCCTGGGTTCAATCCCCGGTACCTCCTAAAAAAAAAAAAAGTAATTGCAATTGAAACTCTACTGTAGATGCTTTTAACTGATCTAATTCCCACCATGATTCCCAAAGGCAACCTCTATCCTAAATTTGGTGATCATCATTCCCCTGAAAATTTTTATCCTTTTACTTGGTAGTTATGAATCAACACACAATACCCTGTGTGATTTTGCATGAAGTCTATATAAATGGTGTCTCAGTTATGTATTCTTCCCGTCTTGCCATATCAAAGACCTAAATGTAGGAGTTAAAACTATAAAATTCTTGGAACAAAACATAGCTATAAATTTTTGTTTTCTTATATATAAAACAAAAAGTGCAAACAACCAAAGAAAAAAAAACTAGAGAAAGATGTTATCAAATTTTAAATTTTAATGGAGACTATCAAGAAAGTCAAAATACAACTCACATTGCTAGAAAAGTTTTGGTAATGGGTGGTGGTGATGGTAGCACAACATTGTGAATATAATTAACAGCACTGAATTATATATTTGAATGTGGTTAAAAGGGGAAATTTTAGGTTGTATGTTACTAGAATAAAAAAATTTTTTTTTAAACTTGGGACTGTCCAACACAGTCAACCCTAATGTAAACCACTGACTACAGTTAATAGTATAATTATAAAAATGTTCTTTCATGAATTGTAACAAATGTACCACACTAATGCAAGTTGTTAATAATAAGGTGATATATGGGAACTCTGTAAAAAATGCATGATTAATTTAAAAAATAAAATGTAAAAAAAAACAAAAAAAAAACTAACAAAGAATTGGTGGGAAACTTTTTAAATGACCACAACGGATAAATATAAAAACAGAAAATTTTTAAAACCATAAATGGAAATGGTCATCAATTTCAAGATAGTTCCTGGCTGACCCTAATTGTAACCTCTGAGACAAAAGAACAAGAAAAGTAAAAGGTGGCAATGGGGATGAAGGGGAGCCTTTACTTGCATGTTTTACATTTTAATTTTACTTCTGTTTGTGTTTTCTATTGCTGTGCAACAGATCACCAATTTAGTAGTGTGAAACAACACAGATTTATGATGTCAGTCTCTGTGAGGCAAAGGAGTCTGGGTATGACTTAACTGGGTCCTCTGCTTATAGTCTCAAAGGCTACAATCAAGGTGTTGGCTGGGGTTGGATTCTCATCTGGAGGCTTGAATGGGAAAAAAGTCTGCTTCCAATCTTCCTCAGGTTGTTGACAGAATTTCTTTCCATGTGGCTATAAGGGTCACAGCAGCCTGCTTCTTCAGAGCCAGCAAAGGATAAAAAGACTCTGGAACACGTCTGCTAGTAAAATACAGTCTTATATAATATATAGTCACAAGAGTGACATCCCATCATCTTTGCCATACTCTATTAGTTAGAAGGAGCTATAGGTCCCACCCACAATCAAGGGGAGGAGATTATACAAAGGTAGAAACACCTGGAGATAGGGATCCTAGGGGCTACCTTAGAGTCTATCACAACCATGCACATTTTGTGGTGTCTGAGACATTTACAATTTGGGGGGGGGGGAGATGAACCCTTTATTAGTGAGGGGATCCTAAAGCTTAAGATTCTATAGCTTTATGATAAATCCACTTCTGGATCATTGTATTTCAATCAAAAATAGGAAAGTTTACATTTTCCTATGAAATGTGAAATATTAATATAAATAAGAATTTCAGGTTTAGAGAAACAACAAACTGGAAAATGTTAGTGGAGGAAAATCTGTTTAAATGAATTATTTATTTGGGGATTAAGATTTGTATCAAAGATATAAAATTGTGAAATGAAACAATACCATATCATCAAGGTTTTTTTTGTTTTTGTTTTTGGCTTAAAACAAATTTATTGTCTCACAGTTCTGAAGGTCAAAATCCAAGGTCAAGGTGTCAGCAGGGCTGTGCTCTCTCTGAAATCTGTAGGGGAGAATCCTTCCTTGGCTCTTTTTAACTCTGGTGGTTTGCCCGTAATCCTTGTGTTCCTTTGCTTGTAGCACTTCAATCTCTGCATGTTTTTTTTTCCATATTAACTTTACTTTGTACAATTAATAATTAAAAATGTAAACATGTAAAAACTAAAAAGTAAACACAAATGAATACATACATACATTTCTCAATTAAATGTAATGGATACATATAAATTTTTTTGAATCAAACAATATGTTACACAATATATTTGGTTCATCGTAACCCAATTGTACAGTATTTGTCTTTTTGTGTGTGGCTTGCTTCACTCAAAATAATATCCTCCAGGTTCATCCATGTTGTCATATGATTTACAACTTCATTTCTTCTTACAGCTGCATAATATCCCATCGTCTGAATAGATCACAGTTTGTTTATCCATTCATCTGCTGATGGACACCTGGGTTGTTTCCAACTTTTGGCAATCATGAATAATGTTTCAATGAACATTGGTGTGCATATGTCTGTTCATGTCACTGTTCTCAGTTCCTCTGGGTATATACCTAGTAGTGGTATTGCCGGGTCACGTGGCAAGTCTATACTCAACTTTAGGAACTGCCAAACAATCCTCCACAGTGGCTGTACCAATCTGTATTCCCACCAAGAGTGAATAAGTGTTCCTCTCTCTCCACATCCTCTCCAACACCTATAGTTCTCTGTCTTTTTAATAGTGGCCATTCTGATAGTGTGCAATGAGATCTCATTGTAGTTTTCATTTGCATTTCCCTAATCATGAGTGATGTTAAGCATTTCTTCATGTGTTTTTATATTGTATTAGTCTTTAATATTGTATCCCCAATACCTTCAAGTGCTTCTTGTATAGAGCATAATTTCCAGATGCTTCATTCTGATAGTTATCCTTCTCAGGGCAGTCTCTATTTTGCCCAACTCCCTCTCTTAGGCAATTTTTTTCTCCTTAAATCAATGGGCTTGTAAACAAATAATTTTAATTTATTTTAAATTCCATACTAAAGATGATAAGTTTTAAGATCACCTTCTCAGGAAACATCATCAAAAAGAACATTAAAAGAACTGGTAGTGTCTGAGCTGTTGAACACAATTCATGATTCACTAAGCACTAAAAGAACACATCTACCAGCATGCCTCAGATAGAACAGGACAAAAGGGATTGAGCTTTGAAATAGGAAAAGGGGGCATCTCTTTCTGATTACTGAGGGAAATCTAATAAGACATGGAAAGTCTCCAAATTAAGATGATGTGCTACAAGGAACTATACTGTAACTAAAGAATTTAAGCTAAAAAGGTATCCAAGAATTAATATATGATAGAAATAGCTTTAACTGGTGAGTGAGTATGCTTCAGACATCAAAGAAGACAGAATGAAATAGGCCAGAGTTAAGAACAGTTCTTACAGAACAGAAATAACAGAAATCTCCACATCAGATATGAAGCCAATAGGTGCAGCAGCAACAAAGGACATCTATCTAGTGATGAGACTCATGTTACAGAAGGAGAAATATATCTCCCTCGGAATCTCAATGAGGACCCAAAGACTAAAGTACTAAGGATGGATGTAGAAGAACATTCACTGCAACCAGATCTGAAGAATATAACATTGGGGCCTACACACTGAGATAAGATGAGAAAAAGAGACTCTAAGAGAGATCCCACTAGATTCAAAAGCATCCTTGAATCAAATCCATTATAAATATGCAATAGAGGAGGGGCCAACAAGCCTTTTCCGAAAAGGGCCAAAGAGTAAATATTTTAGGCTTTGCAGATCAGGAGGCAAACTCTGAGATATTACATAGGTACTCACAAAACAATATAGAGAAAACAAATTTCCACAAAACTTTTATTAATGAAATTCAATATATAATGATTTTTTAGTGTATTATTTTATAATACAGGTATATTATGGTAGATTGAATTTTGTACCCCAATTTAGGCATGTTCTTAATCTTAATTATGCTTATGGTTGTGAACCCATTGTAAAAGGACTTTTGATGAGGTTATTTTTAGTTAAGGTGTGGATTACTGGAGGCTTATAAAGAGAACCTGAAAATCATAGAGCAGAGAGAATCACCATGTGATGAGAGGCAGAAATACAAGCCAAGGAACACCAAAGATTGCTGGCAGTCAACACTAGAATGCTACAGACTGCAGGGAGAAAGCAAGGCCTCACTGACACCTTGATTTTGGACTTCTAGCTCATGGACTGACTATACAAAAACTGGTGGCGGGCCAGGTTTGGTCCAAGAGTCATAGCTGACTGATTCCTGCAGTTGAATATATGCTATACCCAATTTCTGCTTTGACTTTGGAGTGTCTCATATATCCTTGCTTACATCTTTATCTCCAAACATCCAAAAACCACAGGAAAAGTTGTTCAGTCTCACTATTAACCAAACAATGTAAAAAAACAAATAAGTTATTTGTTTTTTCCTATAAGACAAGTGAAAATTAAAAAGGTCAATAAAACTCATTGTTGGTGAGGAAATAGGAAAATGGTCACCCTCATGAACCATCTTTGACGGTGGTGTAAACTGTTACATCCTTTCTGGAGAACAATTTGGCAATATAAATAAAAACCGAAGAAACTAAAGATCTATGATTCAGTAATTTTCTTTTTATTGACTTGGGATTATTTAAATAAATTACTCTGTAAGTATTCAGTGCTTCCATTTGAAGTGATAATTTAGAGGACTTTCAGTTAAAGATGTTAGAATTGTTACTATTCCACTTTCCTCTGACACTAATTTAAAAATTCCACCTATGATGAAACTAGCAATCAACCACATTCTTCAAATCATATGTTATGAAGAAGAGCTACTAAATATAGTGAAAGTTACACAAAATTGAGTAAAAACCAAAGCAAATACTTTTGCAGCTCTTGGAACAAGTAGAATCCTCTGAAGTTAGCACATCCTGACTGCAAATCAGGGGTTTCCCATTCAATGACAAGGTCTGTAAGTGCAAACAAGTCAATGAATCCTGTTTGATACCAGCTAGTGGCAGGGGAGGTGGAGTTAAACAAGAAAAAGTACATATATTGCATTTTTGAAAGAAAAGACCAGCAGCTAACTTGGGATACAGACATAATCCCAGGGTAGAATGTTAGTAAGAACAACTAACATAATCCAAGCTTCTTTAATTCAGGCCATCATACCATCCTCACATTATTATTCTGGAAAATGCTGACTCAGAAAAAATAATGCCCCCATTTAAGGATGAGTAATAATCAGAAAGAAATCAGCATAGGACTAATTCAACATACTATAAGATCTGGTATTTTTCTATGTATGCTTTCAAATTCTTCTGTGTGCTCAGCCAATGTCTCCTTAATACCCTTAATTTCTTTAGCCATCTCAATGAATTTATTAAGGAGATTTGTTTGAGCATCTATGATTAGTTCTCTCAACTCCTTTATGTCATCTGGAGGCTTGTTCCTTTAACTGGGCCATATCTTCCTGTTTCTTATAAATTTTGTAAATTGTACATTGTGGATTGTAAATTTTTGTTGGTGTCCTGGCATCTGGCTTACTAGATGTATTATTCTGGGTACAGTTTTTCTCTTTAGTTTCGGGCTTCCTGCCCTTTCTCCCTTGCTGGTTGTGTAGAAGCAGCCAAGGATGTAGCTGGTGCTTTAAGCTGTGGAGGCTCAAGCTGCCCTCATTACCCCAAGGACCAATGAAGCTTCTCACAACTTTCTGCTTTGCCAGGGCTAGGGACAGAGCCACAGGTGTGTGGAATAATCCAACTCATGCAGGCCTAGACTCTACTTGCCCACAGAGACTGATGAAGCTTCACACCCCATTCTATCCTGCCTGGGGAATGGATGGAGCTGCTGTTCTGGGGAGCAATCTATGCAGTGCAGGTCCAAGGTGACCTCAGTTGCCCTGGTAGACTTCTGATTATTTAGTGTGTCCCAGCTAAATGTATCTGCAGTTACCTGTATAGGCTGGTGCAAGGCCCGCCAGCTTCCTTCCTGCTAGAAGTGGTGCTGAAGCCTAGGCTAGGGCTGCTGGCCCATCTGGGTGAAAGAAACCAGTCTCTACCATCACTGTGATTTTCAGTCAGCCCGGCTTCCCCTCATGCTGGGGGTGGAGTAAAAATGGTGGCTACTGTCCTCCTTCTGACTTGAATAGGCTCAAACTCTGGCTGTTCTTAGCACCTGGGGTGGCTTGCACTGCCAAAGTAGGATGATTTCTGGCCTCTGCAGCATGGCCTATAGTTTCCCAGAGAGGTTGGCACAGCTCCCTCCCCACAGCTTCCTCCCTGCCCAAGGTGGACCTGGGTCTTAGGCTAGAGTGGCAATCTGATCTAGATGGAAAGAAGCCAGTGCTTACCAGCACTGTGATTTTCAGTCAGCCCCACTTCCCCTCGAGTTAGGCATGGAGTGAAGATGGTGGCCACTGGCCTCTTTCTGACTTGGACAGGTTCAAACGTTGGCTGTTCCTAGGATTATACTTTAGCTCACTGAATTTATTAATCAGTAGCTGAAGCTGGTGCTCAATTGTCTCTTCCTCCCCTATTTTTGGGAAGTGTAGCTTCCAATTCCAGTTGTGGAACAGCTCTCAAGGTGACTTGTGCCTCCAGTGGAGGATGGGCACTGGGCTCCGTGGCATGGAGTGCTCTACTTATGGATCTTCTCTGGAGATGGGCAGTCTCCTCCTTCCATTCTTTCAAGGATGTTGCAGGATGCACTTCTGACCACCTGAAGCCCCCAAACAAGTGCTCTAGACAGCTCTGGGTGATCACCAACTGCCTCATAGCAGGAACTGATTCTAGGAGCTCTTTACTCTGCCACAATCTTACTGGTTGTCCTATTGCCTTTATTTTTGAATAAACTTTGGATCACAGAAGAGCTGCAACTAGGACAGGGGAGGATCACTGGTATTGCATGTCAGTGATGGGGGATATATGAGAGGAAGTTCACCAGGACATACATATAAGGTATATAAGTGTGTTCAAATGTTCATGGGGCATTGTCACAGTAGGTGGAGATTCACACAAGAACCAAGGGAATATTGAATTCCCATTCTGGAGAGCTCTGCCATGTTCTCTAATGGAGCAGCAACAGTCCCCCAAGTGCAGGGACAATGACTTGCAAAGGAGGATGGTTCACTGATGGGTCCTTGACATTGATGACTATGCTTGTGAGCCTTTGCTCTTGAAATTGAAACTTAGCCCAGTGTTGTGGGGTGCCTAAGAGTTGCCTCCTGAGGGCCTCTCTGTTGCTCAAATGTGGCCTTTCTCTAAGTCAAACTCAGCATATAAATGCAATACCATCCCCCAAGTGTGGGATATGTCTCCCAGGGATGAGCCTCCCTGACACCAAGGGATTAATACCAAGCAACAACTTGCTGGAAAAAAGACCTCAAAAAAGGGGGAAAGATAAAGACAAATGAGTTTGTATGGCTAAGAGACTTCAAAGTGAGTCAGGAGGTCAACACAAAGGTAACGCTTATGCATATCTCAGCAGGATTTCACAGACTGCCAAGTGGATACTACCCCTAATAGTGGGGTCCCTGAGGGCTCTGGAGAAACCCAGGTCCTATGATCAAGGCAGATAGCTCCAAAGTTTGGTGCCTTGTCAGTGGGCTCTACTTTGGAGTTTGTGCTCCTGAAAGTGACAGAGTTGGACTCAGTTATGGCTTCCTTACACATGGCTCACCTGTCCCTTCTATTTAAACCTATATTTGGTGCTGGAGTTTGTAGGTATATATCCAAGAGGCTGGAATCTTTCGGCTGTCCATGTGCCAGCTGGGCCCTGAGCCTCAGCAGAATTGCAATGCCTGCTCTACAGTTCATTGGACTCACCAAGGACAACTAACAAGGAGGTGAGGATTGACAACCACAATACCAAGAAACTGCAAGCAAGAGAATCTCATCCATTGCCTGCATGGGATTGAATCCCCCTCTCAATTAGAGGTGGAGTGGACATCACCACCCCAGAATCCTCAGGATTGAGGAATGAACTATGGACTAGAGTGTACTTACTGGTATTCCACTATATACTTATTGTGATTCTAGCAATGGAAGAAATTACAACATTGATGTGGAGGCACTGGCCACTGGAGGCTCTGGGGACAGGGAGAGGGAAAAATAGGTGTAATATGGGGCCCTTTTTGGGACTTGGGAATCATCCTGAAAGACACTGCAATGACAGATATAGGCCACTCTATATCTTCCAATGACCTGCAGAATCGTGTGGGACAGAGTGTAAACTACAATGTGAACTATGGTACATGCTCAGTGGCAATGTCCCAGGATGTATTTATCAACTGCAATGAATGTGCCACACCAATGAAGGATGTTCATGTGAGAGGGTGTGGGAGGTGTGGAGAGTGGGGCATATGGGATTCCCTATATTTTTGTGTAACATTTATGTAATTTAAGTATCTTTGGAAAAATAAAAAGAAATTAATTTCAAAAAAAAAGAAAAGGCAATTACCAAATTCATTTAGAAGGAAAAGTATATCCAAATTGTCAAAAGCATTCTAAAAAAGAAGAGTGACATGGGAGGCATTTCACTGCCTACCCTTGAAACATATTACAAAGCTGCAAAACACCATAATACTGGCATAAAGATAGACACATCGATCAGTGGAATAGAATTGCAAACCCAGAAATAAACCCTCACCTCTATCACCAACTGTTTTTTGACAAACCTACCAAGTCCATGTTAATGGGAAAAAACAGTCTCTTCAACAAATGGTGCCAGGAGAACTTGATATCTATAACCAAAAGAATGAAAGAGGACCCCTATCTCACTCCCTATACAATAATCAACTCAAAATAGATCAAAGACCTAAATATAAAAATAAAAGCTGGGACCATAAAACTACAAGAAGAAAATGTATGGAAACATCTTCAAGACCTTATGGTAAGTGATGGTTTCTTGGACCTTACACCCAAAGCATGTGCAACAAAAGAAATAAATAGATAAATGGGACTGCCTCAAAATTGAACACTTTTTCACCTCACAGGACTTTGTCAAAGTGGTGAAAAGGCAGTCAACTCAATGGGAGAAAATACCTGGAAATCAAATGTCCAAAAAGGGTTTAATATCCATGATATATAAAGAGACATTACAATTCAACAATAAAAAGACAAATGACCTGAGTAAAAATGGGCAAAACACTTGAATAGACATTTTTCCAAAGAAGAAATAAAAATAGCAAAAATAAACACATGATAAAATGCTCAGCATCATTAATGATTACGGAAATGCAAATTAAAACTACAATGAGATCTAATTTCACTCCTATCAGAATGACCACTATTAAAAAGGCAGAGAACTACAAGTGTTGGAGAAGATGTGGAGAGATAGGAACACTTATTCACTGTTGGTGGGAATGCAGAACGGTAAAGCCACTGTGGAGTACTGTTTGGCAGTTCCTGAAGAGGTTGAATATAGACTTGCCACGTGACCCTGCAATACCACTACTACGTATATACTCAGAAGAACTGAGACCAGTGACACGAATAAACATCTACACACCTATGTTCATAGTGGTGTTATTCACAATTGCCAAAAGTTGGAAAACAACCCAGATGTCCATCAAACGATGAATGGATAAACAAACTGGTCTATTCACATGATAGAATATTATGCAGCTGTAAGAAGATATGAAGTCGTAAATCATATGACAACATGGATGAACCTGGAGGACATTATGTTGAGTGAAGCAAGCCAGACATAAAAGGACAAATACTGTATGATTGCGTTATGATGAACCAAATATATTGTGCAACATATTGTTTGATTCAAAAAAAATTTTTATGTATACAGTTTTTAATTGAGAAATGTATGTATTTATTCATCTGGGTTTACTTTTTAGTTTTTTAGTTGTTTATATTTTCAAATAAGTATACAAAATAAAGTGAAAAAAAATAAATAAATATAAGGAAAAAGAAAACACTCCAACCAGGATAGAACTGAGAGTGCCGCCAAGGAGTCCCATCTGCTGGCAGAACTAGGTAGTACACGTGAGAAAATTAAAAATAAATAAGTTAGGCTTTTTCTGGCCTTTATAGCTTCCCCAAGGCCCTAGGAAGCAGGTCAGCAACCCATTACTGAGTCTAGAGCCCAGGCTTGAGCAACTAACAGAGACAACCCTAACGATCCAGTTCAAACCAAGAATTAAAGACCAGCAGTAACACACAGCCTCCCGCCACGAAATCCCAATGAAAAGAGAAAGAAATTGAGCATCTGAGTAAACTATATCCTAATCGAATGCCTAGACATCAACAAAAATACATGAGCCAGACTAAGAAAATGGAAGCCATGGCCCAGGAAAAGAAATATATCAAAGTCCCAGAAGAGATGAAGGATTTGAGAGAACTAGTTAATGAGAAGTATACAAATTTCCAAAATCAAATTAATGAGATAAAAGACAATATGGCTAAAGAGATGAACAACATCAAGAAGATACTGAGCAAGCACAAAGAAAAACTTGAAATCCGGAACAAAAAAGTAATGATCTCATGGGAATGAAAGACACAGTAAATGAAATCAAAAACACATTCAAGGCTTACAACAGCAAACTTGAAATGATAGAAGAAAGAACAATTGATATCAAAGATAGAACAGCTGAATTTGAAGAGAAAAATGAACAGAGGGAGAAAAAAATGGAAAAAATTGAGCAAGGGGGCTCAGGACATTGAATGACAACACAAAAATCAACAATATACATGTCATAGAAGTTCTAGATGGAGAAAAGAAGGGAAAAGGAGCAAAAAGAATATTTGAAGAAATAATAGCTGAAAATTTCCCAACTCTCACAAAAGAAATGAACCTACATGTCCAAGAAGCCCACCTTACCCCAATCAGAATAAATCTGAATAGACATACTCCAAGAAACATACTACTCAGAATGTCAAAGATAAAGAGAAAATTCTGAGAGCAGTAAGAGAGAAACAAACCATCACTTACAAGGAAATCCCAGTAAGACTTAGTGCAGATTTCTCATTAGAAATCATGGAAGCAAGTAGACAGTAGTATGCTACAGTTAGGAGACTGAAAGAGAAAAACTGCCAGCCAAGAATTCTGTATCCAGAAAATTATCCTTCAAATATGAAGGTGAGTATAAAAGATTCACAAACAGAAACTAAGGGATTTTGTAATAAAGAATCCATCTTGCAGGAAATATTAAAGAAAGCCTTAGAGCCTGAAAGAAAAAGACAGGAGACAGAGGCCTGGAGGGGAGTACAGAAGAAAGAACAGCAGAAAGGATAACCAAAATAGTAAAAAGACAGAATATATGACAAATGAAAACTAAAGAATAAAATGGTGAAAATAATGCATTTACAGTAATATCAATGAATGTGAATAGATTAAACTCACCAATCAAAAGATATAGACTGACAGAATGTATATAAAAAAAATGAGTACTCCATGTGCTGCTTACAACAGACCCACGTTAGACCCAGATATACAAACCGGCTGAAAGTGAAAAATTGGAAAAAGATACTCCATGCAAATAGTAACCAAAAAGGAGGGGGGGTAGCTATACTATTATTGGACAAAACAGACTTTAAATGCAAAAAAATTTTAAGAGATAGAGAAAGTCATTGATTATTAATAAAAGAGACAATCCACTAGAAAGATATAACAGACAAAAATGTCTATGCACCAAACCAGGGTGCCCTAAAATACATGAGACAAACTCTGGCAAAACTGAAGGGAGAAATGGACATCTCTACAATAATTGTTTGAGACTTCAACACACCACTCACATCATTAAGACAGAACAACTAGACAGAAGATCAACAAGGAAATAAAGAACTTAAACAATATGATAAATGAGTTAGATCTAAAAGACATATATAGAACGCTGCATCCAAACTCAGCAGGTTATACATTCTTCTCACATGCCCATGGATCCTTCTCCAGGATAGACCACATGTTAGGGCACAATGCAGCTCTCAGTAAATATAAAATGACTGAAATTATACAAAGCACCTTCTCAGATCATAAGGGAATGAAACTGGAAATCAATAACAAACAGGAAAAAGGTAAATTCACAAATGTGTGGAGGCTAAACAACACACTCCTTAATAATCAGTGGGTCAAAGAAGAAATTGCAAGTGAAATCAGTAAATGTATTGAGATAAATGAAAACGAGAACACAACTTAGTCACTGCTGAAAGGAATGCAGAATGGTACAGCCACTGTGTAGGACTGTTTGGCAGTTCCTAAAGAAGTTGAAAATAGATTTGCATCGTGACCCTGTAACACCATTATTGGGCATATACCCAGAAGAACTGAGAGTGGTGACATGAAGAGACATCTGCACACCTATGTTCATAGCAGTGTTATTCACGATTACCGAAAGCTGGAAACAACTCAGATGTCCATCAACTGATGAATGGATAAATTGTGTTATATTCACATGATGGAATGTTATGCAGCCACTGTAAGAAGTGAAGTAGTAAAGCATATGACAACATGGATGAACCTGGAGGACAGTATGCTGTGTGAAGCAAGCCAGACACAAAAGAACAAATACAGGAAGATTTCATTACTATGAACTAAATGTATTGTATAACATAGTGTATGATTCCATTTATATAAAATGTAAATAAAAATCAATTTATATAGGAAAGAAAAAAGTATTAGAGCAAAAACAGCCAGAAACGGAAGCTGTGGACAGCAGGGGAAACAGAGAGAGATCAAGAGGTGATGGATTTTCTTATCAGTTCTTTTGTTTATTATTATGGAAATAATGAAAATGCTCTAATGACTGAGGTGATGAATGCACAACTATGTAACTGCACAAATACCACTGATTATGCACTTTGGATGAATTGTATGCCTTGTTGATACGTATCAATAAAATTGATTTTTTTTAAAAAAGCAAACAGCATTTAAAAATGGGAAAATATGTGAATACACATTTACCAAAGAAAAAACATTCAATTCTTTTCATCTCTAGGGAAATACAAATTAAAATCTGCTTTGAGTTATCATATACACATACTAGAATGGCTAAAATCAAGAGAGATAATACCATCTGTTAAAGATGTGGAAAAACTGGCACTCTCATACATTTCTGGTGAGAATGCAAAATGATGCTGACACTTTGAGAAACAATTGTCAGTTTCTTAAACATATAAACTTATCATAATTCTTGCTAATTCCACTCTGAGAAATCTATCCAAGACAAATGAAATTATGTCTGTACAATGATTCCTGGGGCAAGTTCATGGCAGCAAAAACTGGGGGAAAAAATAGGAATGTCTATTAACTGGTGCTTGGATAACAAAATGTGGTACATTCATAAATAGATTTGCAGCTTTAACTATCTAATTTTAAGCTTCCCCCATGCCGCCCTTGGAAGCAGCCCCACCCAGCCTGTTCCCAACCACCTGGAGGACACACAGACCTCTGCAGTACTAACTTTAGCATTAATTATAGGTTCAAATAGGATAGAAGAACCATGTGTGAGGAAACCATAACTGAGTCCAACTCTGTCACTCAGGGGAGCATAAATTCCAAAGTAGGGCCCACTGGCAAGGCACCAAACTCTTGAGCTGTCTGCCCTAACTCTATGTTTGAATGTCTCCAGAGCCCTCAGGAGCCATGCTATTTGGGGTAGTATCTACTTTGGCAGTCAAAGAGATCCTGCTGAGACATGCATAAGTGTAAACTCTGGAATGACCTCCTGACTCACTCTGAAGTCTCTTAGCCATATACACTCATTCTTCTTTACCTTTTCCCCTTTTGGTCAAGGTCTTTTTCCAGCTGCATTGCAAGTTGGTGCCTGGTAGTAATCCCTCAGTGCCAGGGAGGATCATCCCCAGGAGTCAAGTTGCATGCTGGGGGGAAAGCAATGTATTTATATGCTGAGTTCAGCTTAGAGAGAGGCCACCTTTGAGCAACAAGGAGGCTCCCAGGAGGCAACTCTTAGGCACCCTATAATACTAAGTTTCAATTTGAAGAGTAAAGGTTCATACATACAGTCATCAGTATCAAGGGCCCATCAGGAGACCATCCTCCTTCACTAGTCATTGCCCCTGTACTTGGGGGATTCTTGCTGACCTATTAGAGAATGTGGCAGAGCTCCCCAGGATGGGAATTTGACATTTTTTTGGTTATTGGATTAATCTCCACCCACCATGGCAATGGCCTATGAACATTTAAACAAACTTACATGCCTTCTATGTATGCCCAGGTGTGCTTCCTCCCATGTATCTCCCATCACTGACACCAGCAGCAATTACCCGCCCCTGCCACAGAGAACCACAAGTGCTGGAGAGGATGTGGAGAGATAGGAACACTTATTCACTGTTGGTGGGAATGCAGAATGGTACAGCCACTGTGGAGGACTGTTTGGCAGTTCCTAAAGAAGTTGAATATAAAGTTGCCACCTGACCCTGCAGTATCGCTACTGGGTATATATCCAGAAAAACAGAGCAGTGACACGAACAGACATCTGCATACCGATACTCACAGTGGCATTATTCACAAATGCCAAAAGTTGGAAACAACCCAGGTATCCATCAACTGATGAATGGATAAACAAACTGTGGTGTATTCACACGATGGAATATTATGCAGCTATAAGAAGAAATGAAGTCATAAAGCACATGACAACATGGATGAATCTAGAGGACATTATGTTGAGCAAAGCAAGCCAGACACAAGAGGACAAATACTGTATGATTGCGTTACTATGAACCAAATCTTTTGTGTAACATATTGCATGATTCAAAAAAAAATTATATGTATCCAGTACATTTAATACAGAAATGTATGTTTTTATCCAACAGTGTTTTCTTTTTATTTTTAAATTATTGTTTATATATTCAATTATTAGATGTACAAAATAAAGTTTATAAAAAAAAGAAGTGAAGTTACACAGCCAGGAGGGGTCACAGTAGGAATGGGCCCCTAGACCCCGACCTTACCTGCCCTGTGTACTTCAAGAAAGCAGAAAGAAGTAAAACAGGGGAGGAAGAGAAAAATTAAAGGCTCAAGTAACTCACCAGGGCTTAAAGCTAATGAAAGCAAAGTGCCTAAGATGAAGATATCTGGGGCCAGATACACACTTTCACTTGCAAAGCACTGGGGTACCTGCAAAACTCCCAGGCTGGGCACAAACCTGTGCCCCCTAGGCACCTCCTGGGAGGGGACCCCATTCATTGTGTCCCCCCTGGGCACACACGAGGTGTCAGTCACGCTCCCCCCCATGAGCCCTTCCCTTGGGCATGATCAATTTCGCCTCTCACAACAACCCCTTAAGAGCCAGCTGCTGAGGGCCAGCCACAGAGCAGGTCTTTTCTAGGTGGGAGGAGAAGAAAGAGAGGCGGCCTCCCCCTGGCTCTGAGGCAAATCTGAAGCACAGGACCTGGGAACTAGGCGCCCGGCAAGGGGAAGGATCCCGCGGCACCGCTAAGGGACAGGAGGGAGGGCGGTGGGCAGAGGGCGGGGCCGTGGGGGGGACCATGGGGGGACGGGGCAGGGACTTTTAGTGTAGAGGAACCGTTGGGGTGCAGGGGCCGTGGGGTAAGGACCGTGGGGAAGAAAGGACTGTGGGGTGTAAGGGCCGTGGGGGGTGGTGGTTAAGGACCGTGGAGGGGTAAGGACTGTGGGGGAAAGGGGGCGGCCTGCTGCATGGGCCCGGGACTCTTATTCTGACGTGGGGACCCACGCCGCGCCACAGCCTTCTGGGCCCGGACTCCCGGCAGGACCCCGCGCCCCCCGCCCACCCACGAGCCGCTCGCGGAAACAGCGCCCCCGGCCCGGCGCGGCCAGGTCCCCAACCGACCCGTAGGGCGCGCAGGACCGGCGGCGGCTCGTGCACAACTTTCCGGGGCCCCCGCGCGCGCGCGCCCCGCGCACGGCGAGCGAGCAGGAACTTTACGGGAAGCGCGGGAGCGGCGCTCCCGAAACGCAGGAGGGGGAGGTCGCTCGTCCCATTTTTCCGCGCTTATGTGGGTTCCGGCAGGCCCTTCGCCCCGCCCGGCGCCCACAGAACCCGCGGGCGCCCACCCCCCCCACCCCCGCAAGGCCCGCACCCGCCCTACGCCAAGTTGTGCCGGCAAACTCACCGCTACCGCGGGCCGGGGACGCGGTTCTGGAGCGCGGACCTCACTCGCTCGGCCGCCCGCCCGCAGCGCGCAGATACTCGGTCCCTCGCTGCACTCCTGGGTCATGGCACGTCCTCGCTGCGGGAACACGCATACCAGGTCAGCTTGGACGCGATTGCAAAACACCCCCTGGACTGGGCGGGGCTTGAGGGAACAGGAGTGCGCCAGAGCCGGGGATCCACCCCCAAAGAGGGCATGGCCCGCTCTGTGGTGGACAGCTGCCGGCAGCCAATCAACACGCAATCCGGCTGGTGCACAGATCGATCTGGGGCAGGGTGGGCCCAACGGGCGGAGTGGGGTGACTGACAGGACGCCAGCCAACGGGAATGTGGAGCGGTGATAGGGCGGGAACACCGAGAAAGGCGGGGCCTGAGGACGCCATCATTCCGCGACCAGCTCATTTCCACCTAGGCTGGCGGTTCGCCTGGGTGCGATTTTATTGATACATATTAATAAATTAATGAATTCCTTGATGCATATTAATAAATCATACAATACATCCAAAGAATATGCTCAATGGTATTTGTTATATCACATTGTTGTGCATACAACACTTCAGCCATCAGCAGTGCATTTTCATTATTTCAGTAATAATAAAGAAGAAACTTCTTCACCCTCAATCTGTTTCCTCTGCTGCACAGAGCTGCTATTTCTGGCTATTCTAGCACAATTATTTATTTATTAAATAGTTTTATTCAGGTATATTCACATACCTACAATCTATCTAAAGTGTCTAATCAGTGGCTTTTAGTATAATTGCAATGTTGTGCATTCATCATAAGAAAAACTTGAGAATTATTTCATTACCCCAAAAAGAAAAACTCCACACCCCTTGGCATGCCTTCCCTAGCCCTATGTAACCACTAATCAAAGTTCATCTTTATAAATTGATTTATATTTGCATTTTATATAAATGGAATCATACAATATCTTTTTTATTTTTATTTTCTATGTTTAATGATTGAAATATAAACAATTAAAAACTAAGAAAACACACTTTCACCTATCTGAGTCTACTCAAGTGTGTAGTCACGTATTGAAGGGATATGACAGGAAGGTAGTGATATTATTGGTTTGGGTGGTGCAGGGTTGACAGGTGGATAGATTGGGAAGGGTGGGTTGAAATGTCCATTGTACTGGGGGGAGGGTTGGGTGGAGGACCAGATGAACACTGGGAATTTGCGGGTATGTGGTTGAAAGTATAAAGTTGGGTATGCTCTTATGGCAATATGACAAAGAAGGGTTACTGGTTTAGGGTGTTGTATGGGGGTCATTCGGGACAGGGCACACCTGGAATACACTTCTAGGTAGTGTGTGACTGAACATTCTGTCATTATATATTCTATCAGTGGGTGAAAATCCACATAATGAGCAGGGAGAAGTTGGACTCCCATCCTCAGGAGGATGGATTTGTTAAAAAATACACAGGCAGGAGACTTTCAAGAGTATAGGTGGCTCCTAATAGGACAGGACAAACCAGTGTGTCAAGACCTCAGTCTTGTTGCATGTAACTATGAATCTTGTCATCCAAGGAGTGAAACCAGGGGGGCACAGTGAGCCCTGAGAGGAGGGGGAAGGAGGAATAGAATAGATAGAACAGGGGGCATTTAGTGGGCAGTGGAAATAGTCTACATGATCTTACAATGATGGACACAGGACATGGTAAAGATCATCAAAATTTATAAAAGTGTACAGTCTAAAATTTAAACCATAATGTAAACCATTGACCATGTTAGTGGTTTCACTATTTGTATATCAGTTATAACAAAGGTACCATCCACATATAAAAAGGTATTAATATGGGGGAGGAAAGGGGGAGGATGTTGGTTATATGAGAGTATCCTGTATTCTGTGTGTGACTTTGCTGTGACCTAAAACTTCTTTGAAAACAAAATGAAATATAGTGAGACACTGGGGAATGAGTAGAGGAAGGTGCCACGGTACAGACAGCACACCAGATAATGCAGTGATGAAATGCAAAAGGTCAAAAAAAAATTTTTTTTAATATTTTTCATTTTTTTAAATATCCCAATCTTTAAATTTTATTTTATTTTTAGTTTTTTAAAAAATTCTTATGTATTTTATTTCTTATATTTAAACTTATCATTACTGATTTGTTTTCCTATTAATTGTATATGGCTGTTGTAATTGCTTCATTTTTGAGGAAGCTTTGGATCACAGAAAGGTTACAACTGGGGTGGGGGAGGATCAGTGGTGTGGGGTGTCAGTGATGGGGGATGCATGCGAGGGAATTCACCTGAGCATACATATAAGATATGTAAAAATGTTCAAATGTTCATAGGACATTGTCACAGTGGGTGGAGACTCACACAATAACTGAGAGAATACTGACTTCCCATCCTGGAGAGCTCTGCCACATTCTCCAAGGGAGCAGCAACAGTCCCACAAGTGCAAGGGGCAGTGAGTGACAAAGGAGGATGATCCACTGATGGGCCCTTGATATTGATAACTAGGCTTATGAGCCTTGCTCTTGATATTGAAACTTAGCATGAGTACCACCTTCTTGAGCTTTACCTATTGGTATGGTGTGTCTAAGGGTTGCCTCCTGAGAGCCTACTTGTTGCTCAAATGTGGGCTTTCTCTAAGCCAAATTCAGCATTTAAACTCAATACCTTCCCCCAGCCTGGGACATGAATCCCAGGGATAAGCCCCCCTGGCACTGAGGGATTGCTACCAAATACCAACTATCAATGGAACTGGAAAAAGCCCTCAAATAAAAAGGGGTAAAAGGTAAAGACAAATGAGTTTATATGGCTAAGAGACTTCAAAGTGAGTTGGGAGGTCATCCCAGAGGTAACGCTTATGCACATCTCAGCAAGATCTCATAGACTTCCAAAGTGGATGCTACCCCAAATAGTGGGGCTCCTGAGGGCTCTGGAGACACCCAGGTCCTATGGTCATGGTGGAAAGCTCTGGAGTTTGGTGCCTTGCCAGTGGGCCCTACCTTGGAGTTTATGCTCCTGAGAGTGACAGAGTTGTACTCAATTATGTCTTCCCTGCACATGGCTCACCTGTCCCTTTTATTCAAACCTGTACTTGGTGCTGGAGTTTGTAGGTGTATGTCAAGAGATTCAAGTCTTTGGGCTGTCCATGTGCCAGCTGGGTCCAGAACCTCAGCAGAGTTGCAACACCTACTCTACAGCTCATTGGACTCACCCAGGACAACTGGCAGGGAGATGACAATGGGCAACAGCCATCCCAGGGAACGGAGAGAGTCTGCAGCTGCAGACAGGATAGCCCCATCCATCTTCCCCATGGGATATAAGCCCCCTCTCAATTGGAGATGGAATGGATGTCACCACTCCAGAATGCTCAGGATTGGGGGCAGAGCTATCGACTAGAATGGACTTACTGGTATTCTACTATAGACATATTGTGATTCTAGCAATGGAAGAAATTACAACACTGATGTGGAGCCAGTGGTCACTGAAGGCTCTGGGGGGAGGGGGATGGAAAAACAGTTGTAATACAGGGCCTTTTTTGGGACTTGGGTATTGTCCCGAGTGATGTTGCCATTACAGATATAGGCCATTTTATATCATCACATATCATGCAGAACTGTGTGGGAGAGAATATCAACTACAATGTGAACTATGGTCCATGCTTAATGGCAAAGCCCCAGG
>JAQZBX010009471.1:19954-46156 GCA_029593785.1 Cabassous unicinctus
AAAAAAAAAAAAAAAAAGAAAACAGTTGAATAAAAACATCCACTTCTCAAATGTACTGGACATCTATAAACTTTTTTTGAATCATACAATATTTTGCACAGTATATTTGGTTCATCATAATGCAAGCATACAGTATTTGTCCTTTTGTGTCTGGCTTTCTTCATCAACATAATGTCCTCCAAGTTCACTCACGTTGGCAAATGTTTTATGACTTCATTTCTTCTTACAGCTGCATTATATTCCATTGTGTGAATATACCACAGTTTGTTTATCCATTCATCGGCTGATGGACACCTGGGTTGTTTTCCAACTTTTGGCAATTGTGAATAGTACCACTATGAACATAGGAGTGGAGATGTCTGTTCACATCACTGCTCTCAGTTCTTCTTGGGTATATACCTAGTAGCGGTATTGTAGGGTCACGTGGCAAGTCTATATTCAACTTCTTTAGGAACTGCCGAACAGTCCTCCACAGTGGCTGTACCATTCTGCATTCCCACCAACAGTGAATAAGTGTTCCTATCTCTCCACATCCTCTCCAGCACTTGTAGTTCTTTATCTTTTTAATAGTGGCCGTGCTGAAAGGTGTGAAATGATATCACATTGTCGTTTTTTTTTTTCTTTTTTTTGTTTGTTTCTTTTATTATTTGTTGTTCTCTTTGTTTTGCTGTTTTATGATTTCATTGTAGTTTTGATTTGCATTTCCTTAATCAAATCAATGCCTGCCCAATGCCTGCCCCATGGCCCCTAGAAGTGGCTGCTGAAGGGGTAGAGGCCATGCCTCGGCACCCACCTACCCTCTGTGAATCTCAGCTGCAGGGCAATGGCCAGTGGGGAGCAGCTGGGACAGATATCTGAAGGCCCTGGGCAGAGCCTGGCCACCACGGGACCGGAGGCCACCGAGACAGTGGCCATCCCCTCTGTTCTCTGGAAGGTGCTGTGCATGGAGGTCAGAGCAGGACCAGTGCACACTGCAGCTCAGAAGTGGGCAGTCATTGCAGTGGGTGCCTGGCACAGAGGCAGTAACAAGGGCTCATCCCATGGCCCACTGTTGTCCCCACCCCAGGAGCACTTCCTGGTGCTCAGAGCTCAGACTTGAAGGAGAGGTGTAGCAGGCAGCGTCCTCTAGAAGGGATGGCATTAGAGCCCCAGCTGCAGCATCAGCCCAGGAGACAGCGCCAGGAGTGGGTCTTGGAGTCAGACCACAGACGTCCTCTTCCCGCAAGGATAGCAGCCCCCAGCAGTCCCCAGGGATGGGGAAGCACAAAAAATAGTCAGGAGAGAAGACGGGATGCCCAAGGGAAACTGCCTCTCAGGTTTAGCATCTCCAGCTCCTCCTTGTGGGAAAGTTGGAGCCTGCAGAGGCCCCTGTAGATCCTGTGCAGACCCGTGAAGTCCCATGGAGCCCAAGGAGACTGTGGAGGCCATGAAGAGCTCTTGCAGGCTGTAGAGCCTGTGTAGGTTCTGAGCAGCACTGGAGCCTGTGGAGACTGTGGTGGCTGTGGAGATCCCATGCAGGCTATGGAGCCTGTGGAGATCCCATGCAGGCTGTGGAGCCTGTGTAGGTCCTGTGCAGCCTGTATAGGTACCGTGCAGCATTGGAGCCTGTGGAGCCAAGGAGGCCATGGAGGCCATGGAGGCCATGGAGATCCTGTGCAGGCCCCAAGGCTGGCATTGCCCATCAGGACTGGGTGTCACAGTCCAACTGGCCTCACAGGACACTGGCCAGGCTGGTGTTGGGTCCCTTCTGATGTTGAAACTGCATGGGAGAGTGGGCCCTCCACCCAATGCAGGAAGGGACACAGCTGAAGCCTCACGTGGCCCTTCCTGCCAGCCTCCCTCCCCCCTCACACCTGCAGCCCGGGGCCTCTGATGCTGTAGCCCCCCTCAGATAGGGACATGTGATACCTGGCTAAAGCCCCCAGGGCCCAGAAGAGCCTGGAGGGGGGCTTATTGCCCAGGGGTGTGCACCTCATGTCCTTCCCTTTGTCCCCTACCTTGATGAAGCGGTGCTTGGGGAGGCTGCAGGCCTCAATGTGGTCCTGCAGCAGCTGCTGTGGGAAGTTCTGGTGCCTCTGGGTGGCCCCATGGGCATCCATGGTGTTGCAGCATGCCTTGTTCTGGCCTGGGGGGACACATGTGTAGTGCTGGACCACCTTGTTCCCTGGCCCTGGCCCCACAGTCACCAACCATGGGTCTGGGACCACCATACTCAGAGGGGCTGTTGGTGAGCAGGGAGGGCCTCAGGACAGACCCAGGGGGTCAGCTCTGGAGAGGAGCAGGATATTGGGCAGCCTGGGACCCACAGAGCTTGCTTGAGCCCCATGGGGGCCAGCCCAGGCCTCCCCCACAGCTCTGCCATGGGCAATTGGGTGCAGGGCCACCACCTCCCTGAGGGGCCTGTTTCCTTGGCTGCAGCACGATGCAGTGGTAAGACTGTCATGACCTGCCCCACTGTGTGGTCAGTCCTGCCCACCCAAAGCCAGTGCCCCTCAGGGCTCCTGAGTCACCCACAGCATCCCCCAGGGCTGCCCCCATCTCTGAGCAGGGCCGACGACCACAGCTACATCAACATGTCCTGTATCTTGCTGGCCAGCTGCAGGGCCAGGACCACCATGTTGTTGCTCTCTTCTGGGCACAAGGCATTGGCTCAGGGCCTGGGATAACCCCTCTCCAGGGCCTGGCCCCCTGGGACCCCAAGGTCCCTACCTTTTTGTTGCCCAGCAGGCAGAAGATGTGGCTGAGGGAGCAGACCAACAGCAGGTTCCGGTCCTCCATGTTGGACATCTTCAGGTTTCTCACAGAAATCGCCTATGAGAGAATGCAGGACACCAGTTGTGGGGCAGGAGGGCAGGAAGGGGCAGGAGTAGGCAGGGGCTCTGGGGTGGAGGAGTGACCCGGGCCCATCCACCTGTCATTCACTTGTCTTCCTTGTAGTGGACCAGAAAGAAGAAGAGGCCTAGGACATAGAAGGCAGTCACCAGCAGGCAGTGTGGCCTGGGGAGGGTGGAGAATCAGAGAGGGAGGAGCGTGGCACAGGCCCTGCTGGAGTGACCATCCCCCAGACCCCCCAGGGGACCCCAAAAGCCTGTCCGAGGCACCCAGAGGCACTCACCTGATGAGAAATCCTCTCCAGCAGGCTGTAGAGCTGCAGGCAGAGGGGCTGTCAGAGGGGCTGTCAGAGCCCCTGAGGGGCTGCCCAGACCTGCTGATCTGAGGAATCCCCACAAAAGAACATCCCCCCACCATGCAATCTGCCCCCCTCACAACCCCTGGGAGCTGCTGCATCTGCAACGACCCCGGGGCTTGTGGGGATGAAATGTCCCTGCACAGCAGCCCTGGGGCCAAGAGGTCTGGCCTAGTCCTCCTGGTACTGCATGGGGTAATGAGGGCTGGGTGCCTCCACCTGCTAGCTCCAGGCTGAGGGCCTCACAGCCAAGGAGCATGAGGTGAGGGTTAAGGTTAGGTCAAGGGTTAGGGTTAGGGATTAGGGTTAGGCTAAGGGTTAGGGCCAGGGGTTAGTGTTAGGAGCATGAGGGGCTGTGTGGCAGGTGGAGGGCAATGAGAGGGGATGAGGGACAGGCCTGGGGGACTGGGTACCTGAAGGGGTGCTTATCTGGGTTCAACAGGGAGCCCCAGCAGGGTGTGGACATTTCAGGAGTCATTGGATGCTGGATGAGGGAGTGGAGGTGGGGCTGGGGTGACCTCCCAGCCTGTTTCCTGACCATCAGAGTAGTAGGATCTGGGTTTCCCCTCTGCCACCCCAAGTCCCTGAGCGCACCCCAGGTCCAGTTTTGCTGACAGGGGAGAGGAAGTGGCTAGACCTGAGACACTTTAGAGGACCTGAGAGCTAAGGTCGGTCTCAGCAAGAAGAGATGAGAGTTTGGTGCTGGGACTCGAGTAATCCTCAAGCATTTCCCCAGGGAGAGGAGACCCAGGCTCTGGAGGGGATTCAGGCCCAGCTTCAGCCCTGCTCATGGCCACGGTGCATGAGGTCCCCTCCCCCGGGCCGCAGGTGGCCGAGGTCTGCAGGTGCAGGGTGCCATCCCAGGAGGAGTGCAGGGTTCCAGACATGAAGAGAGTCACCTACTAGGTGGCTGCTTCCTTTCCAGGTGTACACGCTCTCCAGGCAGTCATGATGAAGGCCCACAGCTCCTGGCGGCTGGTGAGCAGCAAGGGGGTGTTACTGGGGGCCGCACATTCAGTCAGGAGCTTGCACAGTAGCCGTGGATGTGCAGGTGGGCTTTTCATTATAAAACTGTCTTCTGCATTGGTGAAGTCAGGGAAATAGACAAAAGCCCACCGCCCACCACCCTGGCACCAGAATGCACCAGCCATGGGCACTGGGCTCCAATCCTGCTCATCTCTCAGTACCGGACCTCACAGCTCTCCCCCACAGCCAGCTTCCCTGGCACCTGATGGCCACCGTGGAGCCACCCATGATCCTGGGTGAGCAGCCACCAGCTCAGGCAGGCTGAGGCTGGGGCCAGTGCACACAGGTGAGCGCAGAGGCAAGGGGAGGCGAGCGTCCCTTCCCAGGCCAGGCTGTGCCCTGATGTCTCTACTTGGGCCTCACCAGGACCACCATGATTTGTTGCCAGCCTCTTCTGGCCCAGGCCAAGCACAGCCCCCTCCCTACCAAGGCCCGTGGGTGAGCTTGGGAAGCTCTGCCCACCACCAGTATGCTAAGCACAGCCCTGTCCCTTGTTGCTGCACAGTCAATGCTACCTCTTACTCCTTGCACTTTCTGAAGGAGTGCATGCTATTTCCACAGCAAGAAAAGCAATAAAACAGAAGCCTCCTAAGGCTCTGATCTGCCTACAACACAGAAGAGCCACAGGACACCATGTTGAGAGAAAGCTGCCAGGTCCAAAGGCCACGTGTTCTGTGACCCCCTTACACGAGATGCCCAGAATGCACAAATTCAAGCAGGAAGTGGACTAGAGGTGACCAGAGGCAGGGAGAGGGCCATGGGGGGTTATGCTTAATGGGTGCAGGTTTCTGTTTGGGGGGTGGATATGTTTTGGTAACAGGTAGAGATGGCAGTACAACATTGCCAATGTGATAAATGTCACCAAAAAGTACCCTTAAAAATGACTAAAAGGAGAAATATTACATGTACGTGTAGGGCTGGAGAAGGACTTCTAAGGGGTGTGGGGTTTTTCCTTTTAGAGTAATGAAATTTTTCTAAAATTTTTTGTGGTGATGAATGCACAACATTGTGACTCTACTAGAAGCCATTGGTTATACACTTTAGATAGGATGTATGGTACGTGAATATACCTCAGCTCTACTTTCTATTCCCATCAGTTTACCTATTCTGGATGTTTCACATAAGTGAAATCAGACAATGGTGGCCTTCTGTGGCTGGTTCCATCACTCAGTATTGTGTCCTCAAGGTCCACTCACATTGCAGCATTGGTTGGAACTCCATTCCTTTTTTTTTTTTCACTGTTTATTTGTTGTTTGTTTTTAGGAGATATCAGTGATTGAACTGGGACCTTGTACATGGGAAGCAGGTGCTCAACCTCTGATCTACATCCGCTCCGTTTCTTTTTGTGGCTGAGTGATGTTCCATAGGCTGGTTGGGCTTCATTTTGCTTCTCCATCATCTGCTGATGCAGGCTTGGGTGGCTTCTACCTCCTGGGCTAGTGCAAATAAAGCTGAGGTGAACATTGAAGTACAAGTATCTGTCCCAGTGTCCTTTTTTTTCAGTTCTCTTGGGCAGAAACTAAGGAGGGGGATTGCTGGGTTATAGGGTAATGCTATGTTTAACTTTCTGAGGGATTTCCTTCTGTCTGTGCCAGGGGACAGAGGGACATCCTGGTGGCAGGAAGAATGTCTTATAGAGAAGATGTCCCCTTTCCAGGGAATGGGGTGGCTTAAGAGACAGCCCAGTAGATGCCAGGCAGGGTATTCTTGGGAGCTGGGACCACAGAGCTGATTCTCTGGGGCGACTCCTCGGTCACACCGCATTGTCTCATGACTGCGCAGCATCTAGGAGGTACAGGAGCCTGACTTGACCCTCAGCCCCAAGCCAGTGGCCACATCTCACTGACCTTGAGGACTTGCCATGGGCCCAGCCCTGTTGGGATCTGTGTCATTGGTCCTGGGGAGGGTGGCCTCAGTGTGGTGGGGAGGTGGCCCCACCAAGGGCACTCATGGCTCCAAACCTGTACAAGGAGCCCTTTGTGTCCTCAGGATGTAATGCAGGACATCAGCTCTGGGCAGGGCCTTGGGGGCACTTGTGGTGGCCCTCACCTGCCATGGAAAAGCTTCAGGCAGGACCAGTAGCTCTGAAGCCACCTGGTGCCAGGGCAGCCCCGACCCCAGATGCTTGTAAGCCCCACACTGCTCAGATGCCCATGCCTTGGGGCCTTGGAGAAGAGCTGGACAGGTTGGCCAGCCATGATTGCTTGGCCGAGTGAGGCCTCCAGGCCTGTGCTGTCGAACTGTCCCCATGTGCCCCTGGCAGCCCCCACCTCACTGTGCTCTGGTCTCTTCTCCTGGATGGGATAACAAATGCTCCCCATCATTGTCAAGCTTTTCAGGAGAATGTCCCATCCCCAGGGATGGGGATTAGGTCCCTCAGGGCCACTGCTGCCACCTGGACATAGGAAGCCCTCCATAAATATTTAGGGAATGAACAAAACTGACACAACACTGGGAGAACTGGGGGATGGGCACAGGAGGGAAAACTGAGGTAGTGGGTGCAGGCCACCCAACATCAATGCTGGATAGGGGCAGCACCAGGCCAGATTCAAGACCAGCACACAGGCCACCCTGATCTGTTTCGATACTGCTCCAGGACATCCCGGGGCTCCCAGGCCCATGGCACTGCCTGGCAAGAGAGGCCAAAAGCTCCAGAGGCAGCCAGCCACTTTGGGGGAGACACCCACCCACAGTCTGGTGGGGAAACAAACCCTCAAGTTTGTCCTGGCCTGCTTGGCTGTGACCCTCAGCTTGCACTGCTGACGTTCAGGGCGCACACAGCAGGAATTTAGTGTTTCATCGCATAGGAGGCCAGAAGTCCAAACCTAAGGGTGCTTTCTCCAGGGTCTGTGGTGTCCCAGAAATGGCCTGCCAGCCCCCCATAGCTGCCCCTGCCCCCATCACATGGCTGTCATCTCCTTCCAAGACCCTCTACATTAAGACTCCAGCCACACAGGACCAAGGCCCCTCCTGATTTGGTTTGGTCTCGCCTTAACCAGTAACATCTTCCAAGATTCTACTTACAGGTGGGTTCTCCCCATGGGACCTGGATTAGGACTGGAGCTGTCTTTGTGGGGGACCCAAGTCAAACCAGAAGAGGTGGGCATACCCCTGCCCACCTCCCCAGCAAGCAGCACCTCGTGTTCAGCTGGCCATTCTGAGGCCCAAGTGGGATCTTGCTGGGGAAGCTGGAAGGGGACAGGCCAGTGAGTGTCAAATAGAGGAAACATTTGTCCACATGCTGGACAAGCAGAGGAAGAAATTTCCATCCATCTCAGCTTCCCAGGGCTGCCACAACCAAGTACCACCAACTGGGGGACTTGACAAAACAGAGATCTGTGGTCTCGCAGCCCTCATGGCCAGGAGTCTGAAATCCATAGCATGGAACCCTTCCCTGTGCCCTCCTTTTCTGGTGATGGTGGCAATCCTTTGTTCTCCACCCCAGTCATCATGTGGCCGTCTCCCCAGTGTCCATCTGTGTCCACTCTCCCTTTTCTCATGAGGACACTAGCCCTGTTGGATCAGGGCCCACTCACCTCCAGTTTGTCTTAGTTTAACAAACCACATCTGCAAAGACCCTATTTTCAAATAAGGTTCCATTCCCAGGACAGGGAGTTAGGACTCAAACATGTCTTTTTGGGGGATACAGTTCACCCCATAACATCAACTCACCGAAAATCGATTTCTTTGGAGTGGAACCTCAACCCAAAGTGCTCCATGTGGCCAAGGCAGGAAGCTGATGCATGATGGGACCATTTTCCAATCCTCAGTACCCACTGGGGCCTGGTGATGTTGGGGCTGGGAAGTCTGAGCTGCTGTGGACAGTCATTACACCTCGGCCCCTGCCCCCAAAAGTTGGAGTCATTTTCTGTCCACCCATCTGCTGCTAGGTGACACAGCTAGACATCGTGTTTAGTTCACGGGGCATGGGATGGAGACTGAGTGTCGTGAGGGGACAGATGGCTCAGGCAGGAGTCATGCTGGGCTCCTTCCCTCCTACCATGGGCCAGGCCCAGACCAGAAGCCACCATCCTCAGCCACTGTCAGCCAGGCCATTTCAGGGTGAGGCCACCGGGCATGAATGAGGGGAGCCTTAGCGGGAGAGGTGGTGCTAACAGGGAGCAGACACTGGGAGAGCAACCCGGGCAGGGACAGGTGGGAGAATGCATGGAACATTCTGGAAGCTTCATGATGAGGCGAGGAGTTTGGGGAGTCAGAGGGCTGTGTTCTTGCTTTGAATTTGGCCATGAAGTGAGCAGCCATTTGGGGGAGGTCAGGGAGGAGGCTGGATGCTTGCCTCATGGGTTAATGGGGAATGGGGGTCAGACATGAGGGGGCATGGAGAGGGCCAGGAATAGATGGAGTGGTAAGATGAGAGGGGCTTCAAGGATGACACATGACCCCCACACTGGGCCTTTCCCCTTCTCACCCTGTGTGTCCCTGCCATGCACTCCCTGAGCATGTCCTGCATGGAGTCCATTAGTGATGACAAGTCCTGCTGGAAAATGCCTGCTCAGCTTTCCTGATAGTTTCCCACAATTCTATGGCTGTGGCACCCTTTCTTCATGTGCTAATGCCCAGCATTTTATGGAATCTTCTCAGGGAACGGCTGGTAGGCTGGACCAGGTCCCGGCTCTCTGACAAGGTGGCTGCATGGGGCCCACTCCCAGCTCCCATCCTCAGCCACACACAAATGTACATGGACCCTCTTCTTCCTGCCCTCCCAGGCACCCCTCTTGTCACCCACTTCATCTAGGGGAATCTCCCTGCCCCAGGCCCCAAGCCCTGGCTCAAACCCACCATTTGCATATGTCTGCCTGAGCAGCTCTTGGGGCATCCAGTACCCTCCCCAGGGTCAAGTGTGGGCTCTCAGATTCATCTTGGAGATGAGGACCAGGTCTTGGCCATGCTACATCTCCAGACTTGAGCGGTAACAAGACTGTGAGGAAGGATATGAGGCTGGAAGAATTCCCTCTGGATCCTTCTTAGCATGTGTTGGGTTCTGGACATGGTGCTGGGTGATGGCAGTGGGGGAGGTGGATGTGGGCACTGCCTGTGGAGAATGTCACCTGCTCCCCTAATGGAGGTTGTCCTGAGCCCTGTGGAGCTGCTGGGAGGCACATCTGACCCCTGACGGCACTTTTTCAGGAGGTGCCATGTGAATGTTCCCCTCGGAGCCCAGCACAAGATGTCCAGGTAAGGCTACTGGTTTGTCCCTAGGGCTGGACTTGAGACACAAAGTGAATCAGGACACCAGGCTGCATGCTGGGCTCTGGTCAGGGAACTCTGGGCTCACAGGGTGGTGAGGCCAAGGTGCCCATGATGCCCTCACTTGACACGTGCAGGTCCATGGGCAGAAAAGAAGGTAGACTTGCCTGATGCTGGGGTGGATGGGATGGGGTGAAGGGAACCCTGCAATGTGGACATCTCTGGGTGAGAGGTGCAGACACATGACCATAGACAGCAAGCGATGGTTCCTGCAGTTTTTAACTTTGAAAATACAGGAACAGAAATCCACCAACAGGGAGCTATGCCCTATGTTTACATCATATAAGCATCGGTTTGGGAGCAGATGTGGCTAAAGCGATTGCGTTCCCGCCTCCCACATGGGAGGTCCCAGGATCGGTTCTCAGTGCCTCCTGAAACAACAAAAACAAACAACAAGTAAAACAAACAAACAAAAAGCCAACTTGGGGAAGCCGATATGGGGAAGCGGATGTGGCTCGGTGGTTGAGTGCTGGCTTCCTACACACAAGGGCCTGGGTTCAATCCCTGGCCCCCAGTAGATAAAAAATAAAAAAATAAAAATGATAATTAGATAAAACAAAACGTTGGCTTTTATTTATAACTTTTCTCCTAATCAAGAGCACCGGCTAAAGTTACAGTCTGCTAAAACCAGAAAACATGAGGAACCAAGTAGAGATGTCCTGCTGAGCACCTTCTTACAACACCATCAGCAGGACACTGCTGTCCAGGTTGCTGCTCACACTGGCCCTTGAGAATTCCCAGCAGCATAGGAAGACACCTGCCAGGCACCCATCATGGTGGGCTGGGGGTGTTCCTGGCCAGACCATCCCCTGCTGCCACCTCGTGAACCCTCAGAGACAGAACATGTAAAACCCACTGCCTGCAACAGCAGAGCTGTTGGATGGAGTTGCACCACCCCCTACAGAGAGGACAGGTTCAAAGGGGCTCAAATTTGGGTGGAGAACCCAATGCTTGCCCCACGATCCCCAGAAGTGGCAGCTGACAGGGAGCAACAGCCAGGTAAAGGTGTCACCTTGGTGCCTGCTAACCCCACATGAATCTCGGCTGCAGGGCAACGCACAATGGGTAGCCAGCCAAGACATGCGTCAGAAGGCCCTGGACAGAGCCTGACCACCACAGGACCAGAGGCTGGAGAGAGAACGGCCTTCATCTCTGCCATCCAGGTGTGGCCTCTGATCTCCAGAAGGTGCCATGAATGGAGGTCAGAGCATGGCCAGTGCACACTGAGGCTCAGGAGTGGGTGGTCACTGCAGTGGGTGCCTGGCACAGAGGCAGTACTGAGGGCTCATCCCTCGGCCCACAGCTGCCCCCACCCCAGAAGCACTTCCTGGTGGGCAGGGCTCAGACTTGCACGAGAGGGGTGAGCAGGCAGCATCCACTAGAAAGGATGGCGCTGGAACCCCAGCTGCAGAGTCAGCCCAGGACATAGCACCAGGAGCGTGTCCTGGAGTAAGACCACAGTTGTCCTCTTCCCGCAAGGATGGCAGCCCCAGCAGTCCCCAGGGATGTGGAAGCACAAGAAACAGTCAAGAAAGAAGACTGGGAATTCATACAGGGAAACACCTCTCTGGAGTGGCAGCTCCAGCACCTCATGCTGGGAAAGTCGCAGCATAAGGGGGTGCCTGTAGATCCTGTGCAGGCCTGTGGAACCTGTGGAGCCCATGTAGGCCATGGTGGCCATGGATGTCTGTGGAGCCTGTGGAGGCTGTGGAGCCCGTGGAGTCTGTGGAAAAACCATAGAGGCCTGTGGAGGTGCGTAGGCCTGTGGACCCTGGATCCCATAGAGCCTTTGCAGGACTATGGAGGGCATGGAGTCTTCATAGTCCCGTGAAGGCTGTGGAGCCTGTGCAGGCTCATGTAGCCTGTGGAGGCCTGTGGAGTCTGTGCAGGCCCATTGAGTCTGTGGTGCCCATGGAGCTTATGGAGCCTGGGAGGCCTGTAGGGCTGGTACAGGCCTGTGGAGCCTGTGGAGCTTGTGTGGTGGTGGAAGCCATTGAGGCCTGTGGAACCTATGGAGCCCATGGAGCCTTTGGAGTTTGTTGAGCCATAGAGGCCTGTGGAGCCTGTGTAGGCCCATGGAGCCTATGGAGCCTGTGCAGAGCCATGGAGACTGTGGTACCCATGGAGCCTGTGGCGCCTGTGGAGTCTGTTCAGCCTGTGCAGGCCTGTGTAGTCCACGGAGCCCGTGGAGGCTTGTGGAGCCTGTGGAGTTTGTGAAGCCCGTGGAGGCTGTGCAGGTTAGGGGAGCCTGTGGAGCCTGTGGAGAGAGGAGCATGTGGAGGTTTGTGGAGCCCATGGAGCTTGTGAAACCCATGAGCCCATGGAGCCTGTGTAGGCCCATGGAGTTTGTGAAGACTGTGGAGAGAGGAGCATGTGGAGGCTTGTGGAGCCCATGGAGCCCTTGGAGACTGTGCACGCCTTGGGAGATTGTGGAGCCTGTGGAACTTGTGGAGTCTGTGGAGCCCTTGAAGACTGTGGAACCTGTGCAGACCTGTGGAGCCTGTGGAGCCTGTGAAGCATGTGGAGCCCATGGAGGGCTGTGGAACCTGTGTAGGCCATGGAGCCCATGGAGTCCATGGAGGCCTGTGGAGCCTGTGGAGCCCGGGGAGCCCATAGAGCCTATGTAGACTGGAGCCTGTGGAGCCTGTGAGCACGAAGAGGCCTGTGGATCCCATGGAGCTGGTAGAGACCATGGAGCCCCTGTGGACACCGTGGAGCCCATGGAGCTTATGCAGTCCTGTGGAGCCTGCGGTGCCCATGGAGACTGTGGAGCCTGAGGAGCTCGTGGAGTCTATGGATCCTGTGGAGCTTCTGTAGCCCATGGGTGTTGTGGAGGCTGTGGAGTCCATGGAGCCCCTGGAGGCCTGTGGAGCCTCTTGAGCCTATGGAACATGTAGAGCCTGTGGAGGCCTATGAAGCCCATGGATCTGGTGAAGCCTGTGTAGTCTGTGGAGCCCATGATGGCTGTGGAGTCCTTTGAGCCTATGGACCGGTGCAGACCCATGGAGGCCATGGAGGTTGTAGAGCCCATGGATGCCCTGGAGACCGTGGAGCCCATGAAGCCCATGGTGCCAGTGGGGCCTGTGTTAGTCAGCCAAAGGAGTGCTAATGTGAAATACCAAAAATGGGCTGGTCTTTATAAAGGGTATTTATTTGGGGTAGAAGTCCACAGATACCAAGCCATAAAGCATTAAGTTTCTTCTCTCACCAAAGTCCATTGCCACGTGTTGCAGCAAGACAGCTGCCAGCATTTGCCAGGGTTCTGGCTTCTTTGTTTCCTCTCATCCCAGGGCTGCCTTTCTCTCCGGGCTTAGCTCCTCTGGTTCCTCCACAAGGTCAGCTATAGACTATCAGGCGAATGGCTCACTTCTCTTCTCCTGGAGCCTTCTCACCAACATCAAAACTCCAACGTCAAAACTGCTTCTCAAAAAACTGCTTCAACTCTGTTCTTGCCATGTCTTTTATATTTGATTCCCCACCCACCAAGGGGTGGGACTCAATGCCCTACTGCCGTGGCCCAGTTAAAGCCCTAATCATAACTTAATCATGCCCAGATTAACAGATCAGTTTACAAGCATGATCCAATTATATTTTTGGAATTCATAATTACATCAAACTGTCAAATGGCTACAGGGCCTGAGGAGCTTGTGGAGCCTGTGGAGACTGGGGTTCCTGTGGAGGCTGTGGAGCCTGTGCAGGCCTATCTAGCCTTTGCAGGTCTGAGGTTCCTGTGGAGCCCAAGGTGGCTGTGCAGGCTTTGGAGCCTGTGGAGCCTGTGGGGCCCATGGGGCCTGTGGAGTCCTTGGAGCCTCTGTAGCCCATGGAGGCTGTGGAGGCTGTGGAGTCCATGGAGCCCATGGAGGCCTTTGGAGCCTGTGCAGGCCTGTGGATCCTTTGGGCCTATGGATCCCATGGAGCCTGTGGAGCCCATGGAGCCAGTAGAGCCCATGGAGCCTGTGGAGCCTTTGGAGCTTGTGGAGCCCATGGAGCCTGTGGAGCCTGTGCAGGCCTGTGGAACCTGTGGAGCCTGTGGAGCCTGTGCAGGTGTTGAGAGATTGTGGAGCCTGTGGAGCCAGTGGAGCTCATGGAGGCCCTTGGAGTCCATGGAGCCTGAGAAGTCTGTGGAGCCCAAGTAGGCCTTTGGAGGCCATGGAGCCTGTAGAGCCCATGGAGTCCATGGAGACCTGTGGAGGCCGTGGAGGCCATGGAGCCTATGAAGGCAGTTGAGGGCTGTGGAGTCCATGGAGCTCATGGAGCCTTTGGAGCCTCTGGAGGCCATGGAGCCCATGGAGGTCTGTAGAGCCCATGGAACCTGTGGAACCTGTGGTGCCCATGGAGCCTATGGAGCCCATGGAGGCCATGCAACCTGTGCAGGCCTGTGGAGCTGATGGAGGCTGTGAAGCCTGTGGAGCCTGTGGAACTTGGAGCCCGTGGAGGCCTGTGGAACCGGGGTAGGCCCGTGGAGGCCATGGAACCCATGGAGGGCCTGGAGACCATGGAGTCTGCAAAGCCTGTGGAGCCAGTGGAGCCTGTGCAAGCCCATGGTGCGGGTGGAGCCCATGGAGCCCATGGAGCCCTATGGAGCCTGTGGAGTCCGTGGTGGCCTGTGGAGCATGTGGAACCATGGAGCCCGTGGTGCCCATGGAGAGTGGGGTCTGTGGAACCTGTGGAGCCTGTGAAGGTCTGTATAGCCTTAGCAGGACTGTGGACCCTGTGGAGCCCATGGAGCCTGACAGGCCCATGGAGGCTTTGCAGGCCTGTGGAGCCTGTGGAACCTGTGGAGCCCATGGAGCCTGTGGAGCCTGTGGAGCCCCTGGAGCCAGTGGAGCCTGTGGAGCCTGTGGAGCCCCTGGAGCTAGTGGAACCTGTGGAGTCCGTGGAGTCTGTGCAGCTTGTGGAACCTCTGTAGCACATTGAAGCCTGTGGAGCAAGTGCAGGCCATGGAGCTTGGGACTGTGGAGCTTGTGTAGGCCTGTGTAGCCTATGGAGCCCATGGAGCCTATGTAGTCTGTGGAGCTGATGGAGCCCGTGGTGCCCATCAAGGCCTGTGAAGCCCATGGAGCCCATGGAGTCCATGGAGCCTGTGGAGGTTCTGGAGCCCATGGAGGCCTGTAGAGCCTGTGCAGGCCTGTGGACCCTTTGAGCCCATGGAGCCCATGGAGGCCAGTGGCTCCTGTGGAGGCCAGTGGAGCCTGTGGAGCCCATGGAGGCGCCTGTGGAGCCTGTGCAGGCCTGTGGACCCTTTGAGCCCATGGAGCCCATGGAGGCCAGTGGCTCCTTGGAGGCCAGTGGAGCCTGTGTTGCCTGTGGAGGCTTGTGGAACCTGTGGAGTCCATAGAGCCTGTGCAGGCCTGTGAAGCCTGTGGAGCCTGTGGAACCTATGGAGTCTGTGGAGCCCATGGAGGCCTGTGGAGTCTGTGCAGACCCATGGAGACTGTGGAGGCCTGTGGAGCTTGTACAGACTTGTGGAGCCTCTGGAGCCTGTGGAACCTTAGGATCAGGTAGTGCCTGGCATCTGTTTAAGATAGCAATTTGGCACCCATGCTCACAGCCCTCTCTCCTTTTCAGCAACTGTCCATGCTCAAGAAGAACCTAGGGTCATCCTGCAACCTGCTCAGCATGGGGGCCGAGTCCACCCAGGTGGCGGGCTCTGAGTACACATGGTATGCTCCCACTTGGCAACCCCTCACCCTTTCCCCCGGCCAGCCTGGGGCATGTGAATGCAAAGCTGCAATGAGATGCCTTCATCCTACCTGGCCATCTGGTCCAAAGTGGAGCCCAGGCCCAGTGGAAGGCCAGGGGTGCCACCACACATTGACACATGCCCCAGCCTCTGACAACCCCAGTAACCCCCTTTACCCTCTCTGTCCTCTAAATGTCCCTTCATAGGTTTTGTTTCAATTGTGGTCACGTATGCATAACATTTCCCCTTTTAGTCATTTTTAAGGATACTTTTTGGTGGCATTTATCACATTGGCGATGTTGTGCTGCCATCACCACCTGTTACCAAAATGTGTCCACCCCCCAAACAGAAACCTGCACCCATTAAGAACAGCCCCCTGTATCCCTCCACCTGCCCCCTGGTCGCCTCTAGTCCACTTGCTGCTTGAATTTGGGCATGCTGGGCATCTCATAGAAGGGGGTCACAGAACACAAGACCTTTGGGTTCTGTGGCTGTCACTCAACATGGCATCCTGTGGGCTCATCGTGTCATAGGCAAATCACAGCCTTAGAAGACTTCCATTTTATTGCTTTTCTTGATGTGGAAATAGCACGTGCTCCTTAGGAAAGCACAAGAAGGAGTAAGAGGTAGCAGTGACTTCTTGACCTCAGTCCCCTGCCTGGTGTCACTGGGTTCATTCCTGTTTCACTTAGAAGACCCCGAGGGGCCTCATGCCCCACACAGATGGGACAGTGGCAGGTGGGATCAGAGCTGGACATCAGGGACTGGGTGCCTGCCCCTGCCCCAGTCTCCCAAGGTCTCAGTGGCAGGTGGCACACAGGGCTGGCCATCCTCACCCCCTCACCCTAGGACCTTGGCTCTGGCACCTTTGGGGCTTCAGGGCCCAAAAAGGGTCTGAACACTGCAGGCCAGATAAAGATGACAGAGGACCATGTGGAACAGCTGCTTGGAGGGAAGGCCAGGGCCCTGCATCCCCTTCCCCACCCCCAGGCTGCTCCTTGGGCCCTGCTCACACAGCAGCTGCCCTGCTGGGTCCTTAAGCCATCTCTCTGTCTTCCGGGGTGCTGTTCCTGCTGGGAAGAGGGATGGTGAGTCCAGTCTGGGTGGAGCCACCCTGCAGGGCTGGGGGTGTGGGGGCATGGCCAGAGTCTCAGAGGATACAGCCCAGGTTGTGGTTAACTTTGGATCCTGAGGGAGGTGGGATTTGTTGGTCAGTGGCCTGAGCAGTGTGTGAGGACACAGGTTGGAGGGGTCTCCCTCCATGGGTGCCTGCAGGTGTACAGCACCCCAGCACTCCTGTGACACCCCTCTCCCTCCACAGGTACTGCTGATGGAGGGAAGCTGCAGGAAGTCCACCTCCTGCTGATGCTCTGTGGGCAGATTGTCAAGAACTGGCAGGGGAACTGCACCCAGAAGGAGTCGTCCTGTGTCTTCTTCCTGGAACTCCAGGTGACCCACTACCTGGACAGCAGGCAGGTGTGACGCTTCTCCCAGGAGGCCACCAGACAGGGGGCAGCCCTTCCCCCAGACTGGCTGTGTGAGTGGCCCTAGGAGGGACTGGAGAAACTTCTGCAGGGCAAACTGGCCCATTCCCTGATTTAATCCCCTGGACACACATGCGGCAGGGAGGTGCTCAAGGCCTGTGGCTCATGGTCACCACAGTAATTGGCATGGCACAGAGGGAGCCCCTGGCAGAGGGGTCCACAAGGCAGGGGGCATGCATGATGTGGGTGGTGGGGGCAGAGTGGCCTGGTGCCAATGGTGAGAGCTGCAGCTGGGCAGGGATGCTGGGCGGTGCAGGCAGGCAGTCCAGGTGGACATCCCAGGCAGGTATAAGCCTGGCAGGTAGAGTGTGAAGCCATTCCTGAAGCAGCTGCAGCAGTGCATCCAGACCACCTCCAGCTGCACAATGATGAGCTCCTGCCCAGCAACCCTGTCAACCTCTTCCACTGACTGCCCAAGGACCACGTGTGTGCTCATGTACCTGGTAAGCACTGGCGAGGGGACTGGTGGGGAGATGGGCTGGGAGGGCCAGGGGTCTCTCACTGCATTTGACCTTGTCTTCCAGGTGATAGTGATGCATTCCATGCAGGCTGGTTACCTGGAGAAGACGCAGAAGTACATTGATAAGGCTCTCATGCAGCTGGAGAGCTCAAGAGTGAGGCGGGGCCTGGCATGGGGCCCAGGCTGGGGTAAAGGCCTCTGAATGGTGCTGCCCCCTGACCCCTCCACCCTTGGGTCCCTGGACCCTGACCCCCACATGCAGGGCAGGATGGGGCTCTCTCCATGGCTCGCTCTTAGCACGAGGCTGACAGATCAGGGGCCAGGCCTCAGCTGCCTGGCAGGTCCCCTAGTGGGCACGGTTCTTTCCAGACACCAATTAGACCAGATGTGGCCCTTGCACAGGGCCTCTGCAGGCCTCCACCAGCCTCTTGTGGCCCCTGAGCCCTCGCAGGTGCCACGGGAGGAACCGGTGGGGCTGAGGCAGCTTGGTGGAAGGAAGACACAAGCCCTGGGTCACACTTGTCTTTCTAGGGCCTGCGTGTGCAGGACACCTGAGCCCGTGGTCAGGGTGGGGTGTGGGTATCAGAGACAGGTGTGCCCCCCTTGACACTCCTGCTTCTGGGATCCCTCACTCGGGGCAGTTTTAGGTCAGAGCCCAGCGGGAGCTGTTCTCACCTGGGATAGAGCTGCCATTCTGCAAGGTTGGGATCTGAGCACCCTACCTCTCCCCAGTGCTTGACTGCAGCCCCATCCTCTCATCCTTTCTAGTCATCCTGCTGGAGCATCATCATGTGCTGGGTGTTCACTGGGCACAAGGCCACAATGCTGCAGGAGGTGGGTGGGCAGTGGAGGAAAAGTGGGGAGGATGGTGGCACTCATGTCAGGGGGGTAAGAGGGTGTTGGAGGTGGTGACCTGCTTGGCAGAGCACCAAGCCCTTCTCATGCCATTTGGCTGTTGCTCGGCAGAGTCCTGTGCAGGAATCCATGGACCCTTCCCCACAATGGGCACGCTCGGGCCTGTGTGCAGCATGGAGGTCCAAGCTTCCCAAGGCTGAGGCCCCACTTACCACCCTTCCTGTTGGGGCCTGTACCCTGAGGCTTCAGTCCCCAGTGTGGGCAGATGGGATAAGGGGACACCCCTGGCCAGGGTCAGCTCCTTGCTCCCGGCTGTGGCCAAGTGAGCCCATGACCCGGCACCCCTAGATCTTGCAGTTCTGGCAGCTGTGCCAACAAGTACCCCAGCACTTCTCCAACCATGCAGCCCAGCTCCACACACTGCAGGTGAGTGTGTGGCTGCCCCTGGCTTCTACCCCCAAGTTGTGTCTAGAATGTTCCATGTGGGCTCTGTTGTTACCCAGGAGTCATGAGATGGACTGGTCGGGCACGGCCATGGGGACTGGGGTGAGCTGCAGCCAGATGACACCTTAACCATGGCTCCTTCTTCCAGGGCCTGTACTGATCTAGGTTAACTGCATGGACAACATGGAGGCCTAGTTTACCATAGCACTGTGGGTAGGTGTCCCTCTGCCCCAGAGCATCCAGGTTGGTGCCAGGAGTTCCCTGACGCAACAGGAGCGGTGTATGACCCCCCCACACACAGGTCCGGGTCCCTGGAGGCTGCCTCAGAGCCTACAGCCAGTTCTGGTCCCAAGTTCACCCAGGGGCCCTTAGGAGGGAGGGCACAGTGCTGGGCCCCAGCGGGAGGAGGCTGGTGACACCTCACAGTGGTCCTGCAGAAGCCCAAGTAGAGACATCAGGGTGCAGCCTGGCCTGGGAAGGGGCACTCGCCTCCTCTTGTCTCTGCACTGTCACCTGTGTGCACTGGCCCCAGTGCACAGACTCAGTCTCCCTGAGCTTGTGTCCACCTGTCCAGGATCATGGGTGGCTCCGCAGTGGCCATCAGGTGCCAGGGCTGCTGGCTGTGTGTGTGTGGGGAGCTGCTGGGTCTGGTCCCAAGAGAAGAGCAGGAATGGAGCACAATGTCCAAGGCTGGTGTGATCTGGCAGCAGGGTCGGGGCAGTGGACTTTTCTCTATTTCCCTGACTACACCAATGCAGAGGCAGTTTTATAATGAAAGCCCACCCACACATCCACTGTTGCTGTGCAGGCTCCCGGATACCTGTGTGGCCCCCAGTAATACCCCCCTTGCTGCTCATCAGCCACCAGGAGCTGTGGGTCTTCATTGTGACTGTCTGGTGAGTGTGTACACCCAGGAAGGAAGCAGGCACCTAGTAGGTGGCTCTCTTCATGTCTGGGACCCTGCACTCCTCCCAGGATGGTACCCTGCATGTGCAGACCTCGGCTGACTGCGGGCCCTGTGCACCATGGCCACGAGTAGGGCTGAAGCTGGGCCTGAATCCCCTCCAGAGCCTGGGTCTCCTCTCCCTGGGAAAGATGCTTGAGGCTTACTTGAGTCCCAGCACCAGGCTCTCAGCTCTCCTCACAGGTGCCGACCTTAGCTCCCAGGTCATGAGAGGTGGCAGCTCCCCTGTGAGGAAGCCTGGGCTCATGAGCCAGGGGCCCCAGCAGTGTCAAGGGGTCTGTGGGGTGTGGAGGGGGTTTCTTGGGTCTCAGGCTCGCATGTGGACCCCTGTGGGTGGAAATCACAATGATGGTAGATACCGGTTTCTTTCACCAAGATTGGCCTGCGACCCTAGCCTAGGCTGCAGCACCACTTCTAGCAGGATGGAAGCTTGCGGGCCCTCCACCAGCCTATCCAGGTGACTGTAGATACATTTAGCTGGCACAGACAGAATAATCAGAAGTCTACTGGGGCAACTGCAGTCATCTTGGACCTGCGCTGTGTAGCTTGCTCCCCAGAACTGCAGCTCCACCCCCTCTCCAGGAAGGGGAGAATTGGGCATGAAGCTCCATCAGTCTTTGTGGGCAAGTAGAGTCTAGGCCTGCATGAGTTGGATAATTCCACACAGCTGTAGCTCTGTCCCTACCCCTGGCAAAGGAGAAAGTTGGGAGAAGCTTCATTGGTTCTTGGGGCAATGAGGGCAGCTTGAGCCTCCACAGCTATAGCACCAACTACATCCTTGGCTCCTACTACACAACCAGCAAGGGAGAAAGGGCAGGAAGCCCTAAACTGAAGAGAAAAACTGCACCCAGAATAAATAGGTCTAGTAAGCCGGATGCCAAGACTCCAACAAAAATTTACAATTCACAATGTACAATTTACAAAATTTACAAGAAACAGGAAGATATGGCCCTGTTAAAGGAAAAAGATAAGCCTCCAGATGACATAAGGAGATGAAACAACTAATCAACTAATTATTAAGATTTGTTCAAACAAATCTCCTCAATAAATTCAATGAGATGGCTGAAGAAATTAAGGATATTAAGAAGACATTGGATGAGCACACAGAAGAATTTGAAAGCATACATAGAAAAATTACAGATCTTATGGGAATGAACGGAGCAATAAATGAAATTAAAAATACACTGGAATCATATATTAGGAGATTTGAGGAGGCAGAAGAAAGGATTGGTGAGCTTAAAGAAATGGCCTCTGAAAGCAAACATACAAAAGAACAGATGAAGAAAAGATTAGAAAAAATTTAACAGGGTCTCATGGAACAAAATGACAGCAAGATACATGCAAACATACATGTCATGGGTTTCCCAGAAGGAGAAGAGAAGGGAAAGGGGGCAGAAGGAATATTTGAAGAAATAATAGTAAAAAATGTCCCAACCCTATTGAAGAACATAGATATCCATGTCTAAGAAGCACAACATACTCCCTTCTGAAAAAATCCAAATAGACCAACTTCAAGACGCATACTAATCAGAATGTCAAATGCCAAAGACAAATAGAGAATTCTGAGAGCAGCAAAAGAAAAGCAATGCATAACATATAAGAGATACCCAATAAGATGAAGACCTGATTTCTCACCAGAAACCATGGAGACAAGAAGACAGTGGTATGACATATTTAAGATACTGCAAGAGAAAGACTTTCAGCCAAGAATCTTGTATCTGGCAAGACTGTCTTTCAAAAATGAGGGTGAGTTTAGAATATTCACAGATAAACAGAAACTGAGAGAGTTTGTAACCAAGAGACCTACTTTGCAGGACATACTAAAGGATGTGCTACAGCCTGAAAAGAAAAGACAGGAGAGAGAGGTCTGGAAGAAAGTCTAGAAATGAAGATTATATCAATAAAAGTAACTAAAAGTGTCAGTGGTGAAAATAAAATACGACAGATAAAACCCAATATTCAGGAATAAACTTAACCAACAATGTGAACCACTTGTATTCAGAAAACTACAACTCATTGTTAAAAGAAATTTTAAAAAGACCTAAATAATTGGAAGAACATTCCATGCTTATGGAATGGAAGACTAAATATCATCAAGATGTCAATTCTACTCAAATTGATGTACAGATTCAATGCAATCCTGATAAAAATTCCACCAGCATTTTTTAAATAAATGGCAAACATGATTATTAAATTTATTTGGAATGCTAAGGGGTCCTGAATAGCCAGAAACATCTTAAAAAGGAAAAGCAAAGTTGGAAGACTTTCATTTCCAGACTTTAAGTCGTATCACCTAGTTACAGTGGTAAAAAGAGCATGGTACTGGCATAAAGACAGACACATAGACCATTGGAACTGAACTGATGGTTAAAAAACAGACCCTGACATCTATGGTCAAGTAATTTTTGACTAGCCTATCAGATGTACCCAGCTCAGGCAGAACAAAGCAGTCAACAAATGGTGCTGAGAAAACTGGATATCCATAGCAAAAGAAGGGAAGAGGACCCTTTTCTCACACCTTATACAAAAAGTTACTCAAAATGAATCAAAAACCTAAATATAAAAGCAAGAACCATAAAGTTCCTAGGAGAAACTGCAGGAAAATATCTTCAAGACCTGGTGGTAGGTGGTGGATTCTTAAAGGAGATAAGAGGATGACTGAGCTGGACTACTGATATTTAATGTATGTAGAAGTTTTAATTGAGTTTTCTCTAAAAGTGTGGAAATGTAGAGTTGATGGTGACACAATAGAGTGAGTAACAGCTGGTTTATAAATGGGGATGTGGCTGAAAATATAGTCTAGGGACGTAAATGCCAATTGACAGAAAGCTAGAGAATAATCTAGGGACTGAATATTACAGTAAACCCAGAAGTGGATGAGAATTGTGGTTGATGGTACAGATGCAAGAGTGTCCTTTGTGAGCTAGAACAGATGTACATCCCTATTGCAGGGTGGTGGACATGTGGAGAAGCATGGGAAAAGTACAACTGGAGTGACCTATGGACTGTGGTTATCAGTAATAGTGTAATATTCTTACATCTATGCCAAAGATGTACTGTGTTGATAATGGGGGAGTATGGAAAATGTGTGCCAAATGTACGCTGTGGACCTGGTAATAATCAGATGATATTATCTCATAATGTGTAACAAATGTTCCACCATGGTGTGGTGGGTTGATAGAGGGGTGTTGTATGGGAATTCTGTACTTGTGCATGATTGTTTTGTAAGTGTACAACTTCTGTCATAAAAATATATTTAACAAATAATAATGGGATGGGTTGGGGAAAATACACCAAATATAAGATAAGGACTATAATAGTAGTAAGATTTTTTTTTTCATCTTTAGTAGTAAGATTTTGACAATATTCTTTCATAATTTGTAATAAATGTCTCACGACATTGCAAGGTGTTGGTGGAGGGTTGATGTATGGGACCCCTGTATGATGTTATGTATGTTTGCTTTGTAAGTTCACAAATTTTAGTATACACTTATTGTTTATGTATGTTCATGCATACATGATATAATAATAGGGTGGGTTGGGGGAAAATACTTTGATTAGTAGCAATATTTTGAGGATGCTCTTTAATCAACAGTTAAAAAGGTTTAACAACAATGCAAAGTATTGGTGGTAGTGTAAGGTATGTGAGCCCTGTATGATGTTATGTATGTTTGTTTTGTAAGTCCACAAATATTGTTATACACTTACGGTTTATGTATGCTCATGTATGAGTGATATACTTCAATAAATTAAAAAAAAAAATAAAAAAAATGAAGCCAGTAAAATAGCCAAATACAGTTAATAGGAAAATGAAAGTATAATGATAGGTTTAAATATAAGAAATAAAATACATAAAAATTTAAAAGAACTAAAACTAAAATAATATTAAAAGATTGGGATAGTAAAAAATAATGAAAAATATTTAAAAAAATTTTTTTTTGAAATTTTGCTTTTCTTCCCTGTAATATTTGTTGTCCTGTATGTAGAGTGACATTTTCTTCCATTTATTCCACAGTGTTTTACTTTTCTTCATTTTGTTTTAAAGGAATTTTAGCTCATAGAAAATCAGGTACAGAATACAGGGGACTCCCATATACCCAAATCCTCCCCCTTTATCCCCTTCCCATATTAATACCTTTTTATATGTGGGTGGTACCTTTGTTACAACTGATATACAACTAGTTAAATATAGCTACTAGCCATGGTCAATGGTTTACATTAAGGTTTACAATTTAGACCATATACTTTTATAAATTTTGATGATATTTAACATGGCCTGTGTCCATCATTGCAAGATCATATAGAACACTTCCATTGCCCACTAAATACCCTCTGTTCCATCTATTCTATTCCACCCTCCCCCTCCCAAAGGTCAGGAAAGGCCAAAGGTTAGGGAAGGCCAAGTGGTCAACTCATTGCTCTGAGAGGGTTGAGTTGTATGCCAAAGGTTAGGGGGAATGTTGTCTTAATCTCACTGTACTGGGGGGGGGCTAGGACTTGAACCCAAAGATTGGGTAAGGTGTGGCAATCACCCCAATACTCTTGGACAGTGAGGTTTGGAGCTTGGTCAACACCCAGATGCTTGATGAGGGTAGAACCAAGAAAATGGCCATTGAGCAAGCCTGTGGAAAGGGTGGGTCCCCATGAGGCCCCAAAGAGAAGAAATGATCATCTTAAGAATGACTCTCAGACTTTGATCTAATGAAGTATGTCCTGCAGGTTTGCTGAACTGTAGAGGACCTGACTCATATTTCTGGCCCAATTTTTCCTTGTGAAATAATGAGAATATTTATCCTTTGTATGTCCATTTGTGTACTAGAAGCAGTTAAATGGTTTTGTAAGTTTCATAGGTCTATAGCAGACAGGACTTTGTCCCAAGACAAACTATTTCTTTAAACTGATTATGATATGATTATTTATTTATTTATTTATTTATTTTTATTGTTCATAAAAATCAAGATTTTTCACAGTACATACCAATATTTGTAAAATGATATATAAATACATATGGATATATGTGCATTTTCTTACATAAATGTTATTTTATATATATATATATATTTTAAAGGTACTTAGATTACCTAATTATTACTCAGAAATTACAAGGATTCCCATGTTCCCCACCTCCCACACCTCCCACAACATCCCACAACAACATCCTTCATCAGTGTGGGACATCACCCACAATGGATATACACATCCTGGGGCTTTGCCACCAAGCATAGACCACATTTCACATCATAGACCACCCTCTCTCCCACAAAGTTCAGCGTGGTATATGCTGATATAAAATGGCCTACATCTGTTGCCACAATGCCACTCATGACAACCCCCAAGTCCCAAAAAAGCCCCTGTATTTCAACTGCCTCTCCCCTCCCTGCCCCGAAAATGTCCACTGGCCACCGTCTCCACCTCACTGTTACACTTTCTTCCATTGCTTGAATCACAATATACGACAGAACACCACCAAGTCCATTCTAGTCCATAGTTCTTCCCCCAATTCTGGGGTTTTGGGATGGTGATGTCCACTCCACCTCCAAGTGAGAGAAGGTTTATATTCCATGGATACAGTGGATGGGATTATCCTGCCTGCAGCTGCAGGCCCTCTCCAATCCCTGGGATGGCCGTTGCCCATAGTCGTCTCCTCACCAGGTGACTTGGATGAGTCCATTGAGCTATAGGGTAGGGGTTGCAGCTGCACCGAGATTGCAGGCACAGCTGGCACATAGGTAGGCCAGAGGCTCCAGTATCTGGAGGTACACCTAAAAACTCAAGCATCACATATAGGTTTGAATAGAAGGGACTGATGGGCCATGTGCAGGGAGGACTTATTTCAGTCTGACTCTGTCACTCTCAGGAGCACAGAATCCAAAGAGGAGCCCACTATTAAGGCATCAATCTCTGGGGCTATCCCCACTTATATAGGACCTGGATGTCTCCAGAGCCCTCAGGAGCCCCTCTGTGTGGGGTGATACCCACTTTGGTGATCTATGAGATCCTACTGAGGTGTGCGTAAGCATTACCTCTGGGATGACCTCCCGACTCTCTTTGAAGTCTCTTAGCCACATAAACTCATTTCTCTTTACTCTTTCCCCCTTTGTTCAAAAAACTTTATTCAAGTTTTTTTTTTCCCAATCATGTTTTCAGTTGGCACTTGTTATTGATCCCTCATTGCTAGGGAGGCTCATCCCCAGGAGTCATGTCCCACGTTGGGGGGAAGGAACTGCATTCAAATGCTGAGTTTGGCTTAGAGAGAGGCCACATTTGAGCAACAAGGAGGCTCTAAGATGGCAACCCTTAGGCACCCCATAACAGTAGGCCAAGTTTCAATTACATGAGCAAAGACTCATAAGGCTAGTCCTCAATAACCGGAACCCATCAGTGGGCCATCCTCTTTAGCCAGACACTTCCTCTGCACTCAGGGGACTGCTGCTGCTCCTTTGGAGAATGTCGCAGAGTTCTCCAGGCTGGGAATTCAGAGTCCCTCATTTATTGAGTGATTGTCTGCCCTCTGTGACCATGCCCCATCCCTAGATAATTTGAACAATTTTATATGTCTTTCATGTATATTCAGATGAACTTACTCCCATGAATCCCACATCCCAGACACCCCCCACCAATGAACTTTTACAGCCCCCATTGTAACCCTTCTGTGATCCAAACCTTCCCTGAACATGAAGCCCATATAATAATGAAATACAATTAGTAGGAAAAAGAAATAATAATGATAAGCTTAAATGCAACAGATAAGTACAAGGAAGCTCAGAAGCC
>JAQZBX010009472.1:0-18774 GCA_029593785.1 Cabassous unicinctus
AACTGAGAGCAGTGACACAAACAGACATCTGCACACCGATGTTCATAGCAACATTATTCACCATTGCCAAAAGTTGGAAACAACCCAGGTGTCCATCAACAGACGAATGGATAAACAAACTGTGGTCTATTCACACGATGGAATATTATGCAGCTGTAAGAAGAAATGAAGTTGTAAAGCATATGGCAACATGGATGAACCTGGAGGACCTTATGTTGAGTGAAGCAAGCAGACACAAAAGGACAAATACTGTATGAATGCGTTACTATGAACCAAATATATTGTGTAACATATTGTTTGATCCAAATAAAAATTTATATGTATCCAGTACATTTAATTGAGAAATGTATTTATCTATTCATCTGTGTTTACTTTTTAGTTTTTAATTATTTGTATTTTCAATTATTAAATGTACAAAATAAAGTTAAAAAAATAATAATAAAATATTCTTTGCTTGGTTATGCCATTTTTCTTCTAAGTGGGATATGTATATTGGCTTGGCAGGGGAGAAAGCCCTGGCTGGGCTGGGTGCAGATCTGGGTTTCCACCTACCTCAGCATCTTCACTTGTAGCATGACCTGGGGGACATCTCCTACCCAAGCCCTCAGAAGTTGCAGACTTGGTCTATGGAGCTCCAGGGGGCTGAGCTGGACTTACCTGGGCTAGCCCCACACATTATCCATCCCTCTAGGGCCCACTTATCACCCTGATTGTAATCATCTGCCTCTGTGTGGTCTGCTCACCAATTTTTGGGCTCGTTAAGTTCATTGGTCTCTGGAACTCTTTCCTGGCTTGGAGACTGGGGATTCTGCATTGTTGAGGGAACTAGACCAGATGATCTCTGTGAGCCCTTTCAGCTCCAATTTCAGGAGCTTGGCTGAGAGCAGTTTATTGCTAATCCACGCTTTGTTGAGTGCAGGCCTTCTAGGGAGGGGAGGGTGACAGACTGGGTTAAGATATGAATGGTGTGCTGGGGTTAAGGCTTGGTGACCCACACAACCAGTGCATTGGTTAGTGACCACAGCCATCCCATCTGCTGTTTGCTTAGCACGGAAATCTGACCATCTGAATCGGGAATGCAGCACCCACAAGAAATACAGGTTCCAGGCCTGCTTCTGTTGCCAAGTTATTGTGTGAGCTTGAGTAAGACCTTTTTGCCTCTGGTCCTTGGTATTTCTGGAAAAATGAGGTCTCTTTAAGACCCTCTCTCCTAACTCTAATGTCTAAGATTCTACCAGTATACCTCAGAAAAAATTAGACCCGTGGCAATGGCTCACTTCCAGGCTCCAATTCTTTGGCAGATCATCTTTCTTAGTTGAAGCCCGGAAAGAACCAAGACTCCTGAACTCTGTTGTCACCAGCTCAAGTCTTCTCAGAGTATCTGTATTTATTCACGGCTCTGGCCAGGCAGATGACATAAGTATGTGACCTGTCAGTGGATAGAGCCTGAGACATCCATCATGAAAGAGATGAGCTGAGTCTGGTCCAGAGTCACTGTGGAGAATGCCAGAGCCCCTGACTGGACTACTCATCCAGAGGGAAGAAGAGGGGCTTTGTGCCCCTGCTTTGACAGTGGAGGAGCTACTTGGGCAGCATTTATGCCCAAGACCTCCTCATATGTGGCAGCCCAGGGCAGGCTTCCCTATGGTCCTGAACCTGGAGCAGGCAGGGAGTGTAAGGAAAAGGAGCCTTTTCATTATGCCATGTGTTAATGCCATGATATTATATACCTTCACTGTATTTTCTTGGGTCTCACTTGATCTTTGGCACAGCCATGTGAGAAGAGCTGGGAAGTTTAACATGAGCTCCTGGGACTATTCTCTGTCCTGGGCAGATCTTGTAGGGTTTCTGTAGAAATAAGAGGCTTGGAAAGCTCAATAGTTGAGTAAACATTTCCCAAGTACTTTCTCCACATTAACTTCAGGTTGGGGATTAAAAATGGATCAGACAGGGGGAGTGGGTATAGCTCAGTGGTTGAGCACCTGCTTCACATGTATGAGGTCCCTGGTTCAATCCCCCATACCTCCTAAAAAAAAAAAAAAAGGTCCCTGTTCTTAAGGAGTTTGTATAAACTGTTTCACCCCTCTGAGTTCTGGCTCCAGAAAAATGGAGCTAATAATCACTATATACAGTTGCCAGATTAAGCAAATAAAACTACAGGATACGCAGTTAAATTTCAATTTCAATAAGCAATGAGCAATGTCTTAGTATAAGTATGCCCCATGCAATATTTGGAACATACACTAAAAAATGATTCTTTTTTAAAAAATCTGTAATTAAAATTTAACTGGAAAAGAAACAACAACAAAAAAATTGGATGCGAATAATCTCGCTGTCCTGATTTTGTGATAATCAGGGTAGGCTAAACATTCACTATATAGAAACCGTGCATGTGTCCCCAGACCTAGTTTTTCTCCCTAGGCCTGGTTTTTGGAATGCTGGTGATAAACTAAGCCTGATTTATTATATGACCATCCTGTATGGGAAAATATTATAACTTTGTGTATCTTTGGTCAACCTTAAGAGATATAACAGGGGGACGGATGTGGCTCCCATATGGAGGGACCTGGGTTCGATCTCTGGGTCCTCCTGGTAAAAAGAAAAAAAAAGAAAAATGTAGAAGGCAAGTGGGCCACAAGGTCCTGTGCGTGGGTGTGCCGCCAGGCCCCGCGATCCATGTGGCAAGATGATGACATAACAGGAGAGTGACACAAGGGAGAGCCAAGATGAGACACGCTGATAAACCAGGAACTAAGGTGGCACAGGCGGTAGGACGCCTCTCTTCCTCATTGGAGGTTCCAAGGATCAAATCCCAGTGATGACAGGAGGAGAAGGATGAGAAGAGAGGGCAGGAAACGGGCACAGAGTCACCCAGCGAATGGACACAGAAACAGCAAAAACGGGGGTGGGGTGGGGTGGGATGTAAAAACGGATAAAAACAAACAAATAAATAAATAAATCCTAAAAAAAATGTATAGGGGAGGAAGATATGGACTATAGTTAGCAGTAACACTTTGACGATGCTCTTTCATGATTTGTTAACAAATGTTTCACAACAACACAGGGTGTTTGTGTGTGTGGGTGATATGTGGGAGCCCTGTATGATGTTATGCATGTTTGTTTTGTAAGTTCATGATGTTTACTGAACACTTAGAGTTTATGTATGTTCATGTATGAACGATATACTTCAATAAATTGTTTAAAAAATTTTTAACTGGGCACCCTGTATTTTTAACCCTGTCCCAACCATTCTTGGACTTTTAGGAAGTGAAAAAGGAATAATGTGGACAAAAGTGAACAGTGTGAAGCATTTGAATTACATGGATTTGACGAGAAAGGTGCTCTTGAAGGCCTATGACTCTGTTTTCATTACAGAGATCCCAAGACATGAGGAGAAAGACCCAATGTGAACATTTCTTATTCTGGGGCAGTGGATCCAAAACCAGTGGCACATGATGGAGCCTGGGGCAGCACATGTGAGAAAGTCCTGAGGGTTTTGTTTCACAGGAAACTCAAAATGGGACCTTGTAGAATGTAAACAGCAAAATCCGAGGGGGCTCCTGGCTGTACCCTCAGAGGTATAGTGTCTAGAATGCCATCGGTGCTCTCAGACTCCCATGGAGGATTAAGAGGGAAAGGAATGGGCTGGATTCAAGGGCCCTGGATACCAGTGTCCTGGGAGGAACAGCTGAAGGACAGGAGGGATGAGCGGTGTTCAACCTGGAAATCTGTGGACTTGGGGGATGTAAGCCATGGGTTTCCCATCCAGCATGGCTCCTGCTTCCTGGAAGGAGCCATGCCCATCCCAGGTGACATTTTGCTGTGGTAAAGGGCCCCAACCAGACATTCCTTTTCAGTTGCTGTCCAGTCTGGAGAAGCAGACCACCAGCAGCAGCAGCAGTGATTGTTTAAAATGTGAAGGCTGGGAAAGGCCTTAGGATCATTCAATCCCCGCTCCTCCTTCCTGCCATCTGAGAGATGGGAACACTAAAGACCAGGCTGGGGAAGAGACTCACCCAAGACCACATAATAAGTTAAGGCAGATCTAGAACTGGACCCCACATCTGCTGCTTCCCAACTCAGGGTCCGATTCATGCCAGCCCATCTTCTCCTGGGATTCCACCTCTGTGTGTCTAGGCAAACCCTCCACAGCAGCCTCTGTCCTCCAAGACCAGTAATCCAGAGACACTGCTGGGGAACATTTGTTTCTCACACAGGTGAAGGCAGCTATTTAATAATAATGATCATAATCTGTTTGGGGATAGTACTTTATAGTTTGCAAAACACTTTAATTTCTTTTATCTCACCTTTCACCAACTCCCACCTTCCTACACCCTACTATACCTTCTGCAGTTGCTGTCACCCCAGGAGTGTGCAGCCCCCTCCCACAGAGACACAATTTAGGGTGGTGGTTAGAGTGTGGCTCCTGGGGCAAAAATGCATGAGACTGAAGGCTGGTTCTGTCAATATGAGTTGTGTGACCTTGGGCAAGTTATGTAACAGAGGCTAACTGCCTCAAGTGTCCTCATCCATGAAGTGGGAATGATACCAACAATATCTACTGTTTATGATTGTACAAGGATTAAATGAGTTAATCCATGCTTAGAACAGTGCCTGACACATTGATGCCATTTGTGACAAAGAGCAGCTACTACCTCTACTACTACTATTATTTCAGACTCTGTTCCATGACACCAAAGCCCTTCCCCTCTTTATTCCTGTTTCTCCTTCAAGACTCAGCTGGAATTCCCCTCCCCTAGGAAGACTTCTTTGATCCTTTCTCGCCAGTAGAGTTGAATGTCCTCTAACCTTTACTGCGCTAAAGTGTATTATATTTGCCTCTTTTCTGGTCTATCTCCCTGTTAAGCTGTGAGTTTCATGCCTTCTTTTTATCCCTAATACCATGCATAGAGCCAGGCAGATGCATGTGCTTCACTGGTGTTTGTTGAATGAATGAGTTTAATTAACGAGTGATCCCATTGGTTCCCAAATCTAGAGTCATTCTTGATTTCTTTCTTTCTCTTACCCTTCACTCAATCCAACACCAACTCTTGACAGTTCTACTTCTAAAAAAGATCCTGTATCTGCCTCTAGGCCAGTCCAAGCCACCATCTTCTCACACCTGGACAACTCAATAGGCTTCTCACTGGTCCCTGTGTATCCACCCTTGCTGCCCTATGATCCACTCTCATCCCTGTGCTTAAAACTCTCCCTTGGGGAGCGGATGTGGCTCAAGCAGTTGAGCACCTGCTTCCCACATAGGAGGTCCCAGGTTCTGTTCCCGGTGCCTCCTAAAAACAAATCAAAACAAAAAAACAAAACAAGTAAACAAACAAAAAAACCAACCCAGGGGAGCCAATGTGGCTCAGTGGTTGAGTGCTGGCTTCCCATATACGAGGTCCCACCAGGTTCAATCCTTGGCCCCAGTACCTAAAAACAAAAAAAATAAAAACAAACAAACAAAAAAACAAACCAAAAACCCCATCCCTTCACTCCCATTGTTCTTAGAATAAAATCCAAACTTCTTACATGGCTACAGAGCTCTGCATTATCTAGCTTCTAACATGTCTTGCATGGCTCTCTGCTTCACCGAATCTGCTCCTTCCATTCTGGTCTCCTTTCGGGTCCTTCCCCACCTCAAGTTCTTGCACTTGCTATTCCTTCCATTGTTTGCAGAGCTGGCTCCTTTTGATTTCAGGTCAAATGTTCAAGTGCTCAGAGAGGCTTTCTCTGACCACCTTAAGGGGGTGTCTCCCAGCTCTTCTGTGTCACAATACCTTGTTCGTCTCTTTTTTAGCACTTACCATTCTCCTTAAATATCTTTTTTATTTACCCATTTACTCGTTAATTGATTCTCCCATTTGCTATATTGTAAGCACATGAGTGCAGGGTCCTTTACTATCTTGTTCACTAGGATATTCCTATTGCCTAAATCAGTGCTTAATACATTTGAGCTGAACAAGTGAATGAATCCTCCCAACAACACAACAGGGAGACCAGGTAGTAGATACTCATTTTACAGATGACAAAACTGAAGCTTAGGGAGATTGATTCTTACCCAAGGTAACAAAGACTGGAAGTAGTACAGACTAGATCATGCACTTTTCCCATTAAAACATCTCACCTTGAAGGGAGATAGACTCTTGGCTAGGAACCCTGCGTGGCTGATTCATGAACTACTTCCCCAACCTGGGACCTAATGGCAGAAATTCCAAGGTTCCTGCCTCTTAAAGAGCCAGTATGTGGCAGAGGATTATATCCATTTCCAAATTCCAGACTGCACCTGAGGCATTGCACATACTCAGTAAATAATCTGTGATCATAAGAAAATTGCAATGATTGAGAAAGGAAATCAAGCCCTCATCTCAGGCCTGATCTCCCAGGACTCTCACCAGAGGCTGTTCTAATTGGGGCCTGATGGAACCAGCAAGATGCTGTTTCTAGTTCCCTTATACTAATGTGGCCTAGTTTGGAAGAGTTGCCATTCCTCAGGTCTGCACTGCTGCCTGAGAACAGATCTGATTATTACCATTATTTAAAATACTGCCTTGACCATCAGTAATAAAGTGGCAGCAGGACACCATTTTTCTGATTCTGGGAGGAAAGTTCCTGGAGGGTGAACCTGGTGACCAGAGGCCAGAGAGCCCTGGACTAGAAGTCAGAAGGGCAGTGTTGTGGGTGGAAGGCCCGCGGGTTTCCAGCCAGCAGACCATAGGCCCCTCACTGGTTCTCTGTTGCCTCCTGTGTATGGAATGATTTGGTCTGATGTTGGCCTGGGAGTCAGAAGGTTTGGCTCTGACCCCACCCACTCTGTTACTAATTTCCAGTGTGGGATGTTGTGCAAGGCCTTGTCCTTCTCTGGGTCTCTGTTAATAATGTGCACAAGGACAAGTTTGGAGGTACTGATCCCTACATCCCCTTCTACTCTAATATTTGCTGTTTTATGACTTTTCAGGGAAAAATTTACTCCCCTAGGGCTGAGTTTTTCCTTAGCATCTAGCCTTCAGAAGCCAGCATGAAATTGATACGGCAACCTCAAAATAAACCAACAAAAGGCATCTTAGTCCTAAAGGCCTAGAATTCTCAGGGGCACCTGAGGTAGAATAGAGTCAAATGACCACTCTTGCCGAGCATTCTCCCAGTCTTAGATGCTACCCTCTGGCAGGTACATATCTCCCAAAGAAGAAGGATCCCATGCGGGGCTGAGGTCATGGGAATGGGTTGGAGAGTATGGAAGTTCTGGCATTGAGCTCCCAGAATATTGTATCCTCCTGGCCTTGGTCCACTAGATCCACTAAAAGACAAGGTTTAGGAAAATCGAATATGTGCTGATGTCTTTTGAATGTTTCCTATGGCCTAGACATTGCCTCAATACTTTGTATGCATTGTTTTGTTTGACTTTGAGACCTGTGAGATAGGTGATGTTATCCCCATTCTACAAAAGAGGAAACTGAGACACAGAGAGCTGAAGTAATTGTACAAGGCTATACAGCTAGAATGACCCATTCTGAACCCAAATTCTTTAATGCTAAACTATACTGTCTCTCTTAATAACAACAGCAATAAGAAATAATCAAAGATGAGAACGTGCAGTTAGCAGATGTGGAAATCACTCTAGATCAGACGCTTAAATGAACGGCTATGAATCCTAGTTTTTCCATTTATACCTGTGTGACCTTGAATAAGTCATTTGGCTTAACTTTGAGTGACAATATATTGACCTGTGAAGTAGGGATAATCACTCCTTTCTATTTCACAGTATAAGATTGAAGGATGTAATGCGTGTAAAACTGTTTAGCATTGAAAATGGTTGGGAAAGCTCTGTGTGCTGTGCACCTGTCAGTAAACCCCTTTATTACAATTATAGCAACCCAAGGGAAAGGTTTATTTCTGACCCCATTCCTCCCCCAAATGGTTCAAATTCTTTGCTCTGCAGCCAACATTGATGACGAGTGAGGGTTTGACTTGGTGCCCCCTGTGAATGACGTCCTTCAGTAGCTCTCCAAGAACTGCAGCAAATGTTTTCCTGAGCTTATTTTAGCAGCAGAGGAACTCTGAAGCAGAATTTCAATATTTGGTTTCATGATTTGGATGGTGCCTTGCAATTAATGTGGGTTTACAATTTAGGTCTTTTTCCCTCTGATCATCTTAAGAGATACTGTGATATGGGGTTGTGATTCAAATGAGTTCTATCGTTAAGTTATTCCTGAGTATAAAATAATAGATGCTCACTGTAAGAAATTTGGAAAATGCAGAAAAGTATGAAGGAGAAAACAAAAGGTACCCATAATGTAATCACTCAGAGACAAGGAATGTTAATGTTTTGGTGTATTTCCTTTTGGCCTTTTATTCTATGCATATATCATCTTACATAATTGGGATCATAGTGTAAATAGTCATTAACCTATTTTTCACAATTTTATATTGCAAGAATTTCCTTCATAAATATCTTTATAAACATCATTTTTATGAATGTATAGTATTCCAATGAAGGGATGTCACAGAGCACAAAATATTTATCTCTTATTGTTATCTGTTTAGGTTTTTCTAATTTTCTCTATTATAAATAACATTCTGATAAACATTTTTGTACAAAAATCTTTTTTTACATAAGATTATTTTTAACCCTAGGATAGATTTTTAAAAGTGAAAATAATGGGTCAAAGAATACAAACTCTTATAAGGGTTTCTGGAAAGATGTCAATTTTCATTCTTATCAACAATGTGAGACACACCTTTGCCAGTAATGAGTATAACTGGTTTTTAAAAATTCTTGCCAAATTGATAGGTTGAAAAAATGGTATCTCATTGTTTTAATTTGCAGGTCTTTGATTACTTAAGTTGACTAGATTTCATGTTTGTGTTTCTTATTCATTTGCATTTTTCCTTTCTGTGAGTTGCCCTTTAGTGTCCTTTGCTGGGCAGACATGGTTAATAGTGGCCCCAATAATCCCTAGACTTGTCTGCAGATGATGACAAACGTTGCATTTAGCCACATCTGAGGGGAGACTGGCCTCCAGCGGGATTAGAAATAGTCTGTGTCAGCATTGCTGTTCCAATGAAGCCAGAAAGGGGAAAGTTTCTGTGTTTCACTGGAATCTGGGACATGAAGTTATTTTGCTAGTGATCCACATCCATGATATTATTTTTTAAATCTTTTTTTAAAAATTATGGTAACATATATATAAAACACAGAATTTCCCATTTTTACCATTTTTAAGTGTATACTTCATTATATTACTATGCCTTCTTTTCTTACTCCCAAAGCCTCTCTTTCCTTATATGCTCCTCTATAGGAGGGTTAAATTTGGGGTGTGTGTATCCTTTCTTCCAGTATATATTCACTGACCAACTACGTGCACAGCACAGTAGCTACATTATGGGCTGTGGTGCAGAGAAGAGCATGGGCTTTGGAGTTGAGCAGATCTTGGGCAAGTTCTTTAGCCTCTTGGAGGCTCAGTTTACTCCTCTTTCAAGTGTGGGTATCACCCATACTTCTGAGGAATAAATGAGTTATGAATGTAGAACTTCTAGAACACAGTCTGCCACTTTGTAAGACTGTTTAGCTATTTGCCCTATTGTCTTCATAGCCACCATTACAATTACTTTATAGGATTAAACTGAATAATATAATATCTTTCTTTGATGTTGAATATTTAAGGTTTCCAATTTTTAAACACAAAAGTAAAATATTATTCCTAAGAAATTAAAAATCATCTTGTGGTTTAGAAATAAAGGCAGAGAAACAAAATTAAGAATTAAATGTTGACTGAATCAACACTAATACACTTTCATTATCTTTTAAAAATCAACATTTTTCTATACATATTACGGGCAAATTAGCACATCTTACAAGCCCTGGCTTGGGTGACCCCTGCCTGAGGCAGAGAGCTGGCCTAGACCACTTTGGCAAGGTCTTTGAGTCCTTTGCTCTGTAACTCTCCGGGCAAAGAAGCTGCATCAGCTTTTCTCCCATATCGTGGGAGAATCTCTGAGACAGTATAGCTCAGGGCCAACCCAGCATTTTTCAGATATCACTTAGGGATGTCTGGTAGGGCAATTATCAGACCATGTCACCTGATGGGGAAGTAATGGGACAGAGGCTTCTTTTCTGGTCTTTCAGCCAACAAGGCTCAAGGTTAGCACTGGTAGAAATGCAGTATTAATCCATACAGATTGAGCCCCTTCTGCATGCTAGGCTCTGTAAAAACATTCTCTTCAATCCTCCCCTCAACTAAGTGAGATGGATTTTACTGGGCCCACTTTATAGATGAAGAAACTAAGTCTCAATGAGGAGAAAGGTTTCCCCCTGTAGCAGTTTGGCAGTTTGATATAGTTATGAATTCCAAAAACAGATATTGGATTATGCTTGTAAACTGATCTGTTCATCTGGGGATGATTGTTATGATTAGGGCTTTGATTGGGCCATGTCAGTAGGGCGTTGAGCCCCACCCCTTGGTGGGTGGGGAATCAAAGATAAAAGACATGGCAAAGGACAGAGTTGGAGTTTTGAGTTGGAGTTCTGATGTGGGGTCTTGAGGTGGAGTCCCAAGAAGTAAGCACTTAGAGGAGCTTGGTTGTGAGGAAGGAGAGAAGGCCCTGGGAAGAGACAAGCCATTCACCTGACAGTTCACAGCTGGCCTTGTGGAGAGAAGCAAAGACTAGAAAACCTCATAGTCTACAGCTGACCTTGTGGAGGAAATGGAGGAGCTAAGCCCAGAGAGAAACGGAGCCCCAGGAAGAGAGGAACCCAAAAGGCCTGAACCCTGGCAAACGTCAGCAGCTGTCTTGCTCCAACACGTGGCAACAGAATTTGGTGAAGGAAGAAACTTATGCTTTATGGCCTGGTAACTGTAAGCTTCTACCCCAAATAAATACCCTTTATAAAAACCAACTGGTTTCTGGTATTTTGCATCAGCACCCATTTGGCTAATACACCCTCAAAGTCACAAAGCTAGCAGAGTTGTGACCCAGGTCTGTCTGACTCTAAAGCCCATGTTCTTCCCAGAGCACCATAGGATCTCCTTTCACCTTAGTTCAATCTAACCTGCAAGGATTAGTGTTCACCTGTATTACTCCTGCTAAGCACTGGGAACAGAGAAAACAGTGATAGGAGAGAGAGACACATAAATCACAAGTTCTAGTATCAAGGCTGATGCATGCCTCTGAGAAGTAATGAAGTCGTGTGGCATTGCTATGTATCCTGTAAAGCCATCCATAAGCCTTTAAGGAAGAGCAGGGGAGAGACTGATAGATCAGGGCTGTAATCAATGAATAAACAAAGGGCAATGGGAAAAATGTGGAGGGAGAGATTACTTCCCATCAAGAGATTCAGGAAAGTCTCTCAGATAATTTGGAATTTAAGTTTGGGTTTGAAGGTCCAGGAGGAATCAGCAAGAGAAAATGGGGAGGGGGTATGACCAAAGATCTTTTTCTCCAAGAGAAGTAAAAACAGAAGCTTAATTGGAGTTTGCCAAATACGGTCTTGAAACCAAAGCACACCCCCCTCAAGTTGAGCCCCCTTTACATACAGACATACCAAGACATACCCATAGATAACCACAAACACAAAATTACACAGAAAAATACACATAAAACACACCAGTACACACACAGATACTTATAACATACGAAAAGATACTAGCTCCCAGAATAAACTCACACAGATACATATAATATACACAAAAATAAGAAAACCTCATACAGAAACAAACATGTTTATGCTCTCATACACAAACACATACATATTCATCCCCACATATTCAGGCTTGTAAATAAATGCATGTTTTCATTATCATATACACAGGTTCACATGCAAATCTGGTCCAAATCTGGTCCTGGCCTTCATTCGCTGGAGGCCAATGACTAATGGGAACCAGGCACAAAAGCCAACATCCTGTTATAGAGGTAAGGACTGGGATGGCCATGGGGCTTCTCATGGGATTATCCCATGACAAGCTCACCCGCCTGGCTGCCCTGGAAGCTGAGCTCAGGGTCCTGTGCTGGTGGTGCAAGCCTGCGCACCCGAATTCCAGTTTCATCCAGGGTTTACCGTCATCCAGGGGCAAGCCTTGATATTAGCCCCATCCCAATTTCTGGCACCTGCCGGAGGCCCAGGGGACACAGCAGGGCTGTGGCTTGGGGTTGCTTTGTAGTTTTAGGCTTGTCCTGACAGAGTACAGTGTGTAGCTACCATTAACGAGTGTTTACTGCCAGTCAGGCACTGGGCTAATAAGCCGTTTATGCACATTGTTACTTAATTCTCCCAACAGCTCTGAGTGGGGTCCTATCACCCCCATTTTACAGGTGAGAAATTTGCACTCAGTCCACAAGACCACTCAGCAGGAAGACCTAAAGCTGAGGTTCAGCCCCATTCAACTCCTTCCCGGGCCTAGAGGAGTTCAGGGTAAGGTGTGCGTGTGAGTCTTTCTCCCCTACGCAGGGAGCCTGGCACAGCGTCTAGCACACAGCAGGTGCCGGGTGAGGGCGCTGGTCTTGCTGAGGGCCTCAGTTTCCCCGTCTTTGAAATAGGAATGGCAGTACAGACTTCACAGAGCCGAGGCCGGGCTCTCCCGTGCAACAGAGGGAAAGCTACATCTTCGCTGCTGCCGCCCTCGCCCATCCCGAGGGCTCCAATCCAGTCCCCGCCCGAGCTGGGGTGCGGCGCCGGCGCCCCATTGTTCCGGGGGAAGCTGCCGAGAGCGGATTCCCCGCCCCGGTCGCGCTCGCCGCCAAGTGGGGCAGATGACTTGGCCCGGCGTCTGCCGCGCGGGGCGCGTCCTTTGTCTCCTCCGCGGTGCTGGGTGCTGGAGGCCCGCGCCCGGATCCTAGGGCAGACAAAGCCACGGCCACGGCGCGTCGGGCCGGCAGGAGCTGAGGCTCGCGCCACACTCCGCCCGCCCTACGCCCCGCCCCCACGCCGCGCCCCCTCCCCTCGGCACCTTCTGATTGGCCTGCAGGGCTACAAAGAGGCCGGGGAGCGGGCGGGTCACGTGGGCTTGCGTACCCTCCCATTGGCCAGAGGCGGCTGCCAATCGGTGAGGGCGGGCTGTCCGCGCACGGCCGGGTCGCTCGCGTCTTGCTGGGGCCCGCCCGCGGGGCCGGCCGCCTGTCAGAGGGAGCTGGCGATGGTGCGCCCGGTGGCGGCGGCGGCTGCGGCGGCTTCCTCGGCTGGAGCCCTGGGAGGAGAAGATGACTGACCAACCGACTGACTGAATGAATGAATGGCGGAGCCGAGCACGCCATGAGGAGCCTGCCGAGCCTGGGCGGCCTCGCCCTGTTGTGCTGCGCCGCCGCCGCCGCCTCAGCAACCTCGGCGGGGAATGTCACTGGTGGCGGCGGGGCCGCGGGGCAGGTGGACGCGTCGTCCGTCCCGGGGCTGCGGGGCGAGCCCAGTCACCCCTTCTCTAAGGCTCCCACGGGCCAGGCCCCGAGGAGCGGACCTCCGCACGCTGCAGTCCACCGACCCCTGGCTGCGACCTCTTCAGCTCACTCCCCGGAGACCACCCCTCGGGCGACAGCAGGACCCTCTCCGACCACCTTTCAGGCGCAGCTCGGCCCCGCACCGACCACCCCCCCGGCGGTGGAACCCACTCCGACCGCTCCTCGGGCGCCGACCGGGCACACGCCGACCACCTTCTCTGCGACCACTAGCCCGGCGCCGACCACTCCTATAGCGACCACCGTTCCGGCGCCCACCGCTCCCCAGACCCCGACCCGCGTTTTCCTCGGCAGCAGCAGCGTCCCGCCCACCCCACCAACCACCGAGGTCCCCTCTCCTCCACCCCCAGGTGAGCCCCGGCGCTTTCTTACCCGTAGGACAGGACCCTCCCGAGCGGCTGCCCATCCTTATCCCTGCTCCTGACATCTGCGGTTGGAATTTATTGGCTGGAATTTATTGTCTCCTACCCCAAAGGCTCCCCAGATTTCGGCTCCCAAGGGGAGGTCCAAGCTCCAGCTCGTCCCCCCTCCCCCCAACCTGGAAAGTCTTTTGTCCCCCCTGCGCTGTGCTTCCTCGGGAGTGGGGCGGCTGCTGTGTGCAAGGCATGGCATCTCCGTAAACAGAGCTTACTGGCCTTTGTCAGAGACTCGGGGCGCAAACTTTTGGGTTCGGTTCAGTTCATTCACCTTGCCTCTCCTCTCCGGTTATTTGGGGGAAGTTTGAAAGGCCGCATAGTATCTCTTTCAACCTATGGGTCAAAAGCTGAGTATAGTGTCTTCCTAAAGCTGCGGTTTCCTTGTTCATTTCTCCTTGTTCATGTAAATATCAGATGTGCATGTGACAGGTGGAGGAGATATTGAGAGGATTTTGTTTACAAACAATAGTACAGGCCATTTGAGGCCCCAAAAGAATTGTAATTCACGTTTTCCCTGCAAATAATGTGGATTTGGTAGGTCTTTGGGGACAGGTGTGTATGTAGGTTGAGCACATTTATAAATTAGGTTAAATCCTTTCTTGCACCCACCATGATTTTTTTTTTTTCTTCCTCCATCACAAGGTCAATATGTCTGGACAAAATATGTAATTTAAGCAGGAAGTCTCATTTTTCTCCCTTAAGCTAGAATCTTCAATTTTGCTGATGCTGATAAATGACAATTTTTGTCTGAATCCACTGAAAAAATATAGCAGTTCTCCTTGCTGGTTGAAGTCTTCAAGCAATGTTAGAGACAAACTCCTATTTTTTTCCCTCCATTTAGATCTAAAGTGGGACTGGAACTAAACAAATAAAATCCACCTTGTCAAGATGTGCGGGAAGAATTTCAGAATTTCTCTGTTTTGATTTAGGCTGTAGATTTGTCTGGACCATTTGTCTAGCTGTACTTATAGTAGTAGATCTCTGACCTAATTCTTAGTCTCAGCACTTTACTGTAGAGTCAGATATGGACTTTGGACTGTAGTTGAATTTGTAGAAAGTTTTCCCACATGGTTTTGAGCCTTAAAACAATCTTGAATCTTGAATTCAAGCTTGTTATTGACATAAGTAGTAATACAGATTATTCATCCATTAAAAAGCCAAATTTGCATCTCTTTCAGCTTGAAAGAATGTATTAACTAGCTGGATTTTATCTGTAACCTTTTTTGGCCTTAGTATAGAAAAAGACTGACACATTACTGAGAGACAGTAAGTGTAATGGTTAAAGGTATGGACTCTGGAGTCCATCCTTAGGTTTGAATTCTAGCTCTGCCCCTTATTAGCTGTGTAATCTTGGGTAGGTCACTTAACCACTCTGGCCTCAATTTCTTCAACTTAAATGAAATCCTTATCTCATAGGATTGCCATGAATATGAACTAAGTTAATAAATTCATAGTGCTTAGAACAGTTCCTGATGCATGGTAAGTCCAATGTACATGTTAGCTATCATCATGACCAGGTGTTTTTGTTTTTTGTTTTTTATTTTTTGGGTTTGTGTGTGTGTGGATAGAAAACATTTGAGAAACCTAGAAAGAAAAGCAATTGTGGTTATTTTTATTTGTTTTAGTGAAATATAATGGAAAAGCATGAATGAAAAATTCTGTAGTTTCAAGCACACAGTGGCATTCAAGATCACTTACTTTGAATGATTAGTATCTGGTTAATAAGCCTGTGTAATTGATGTTCTACTTTTATTATTTTTGCATTGTTATTTTTAAATCATAAAAGCAACACATGGAGAGTCGGTGTAGCTCTGTGGTTGAGTACCTGTTTCGCATGTACGAGGTCCCGGGTAAAGTAATCCTTACTTGCAAAAAATACAAACAACACAGAAGTGTACAAAGGAAAAAGTGAAAGTCACCCTGTAGTGCCTCCTACTTCAGTCAGTCCCTAGAGGTTACTTGTTAACAGTTTGATCTCTTTTCAGACATTTTTCTGGGTGTATGTTAATACACACGGGTTTTTTTTTTTTTAATAGTTTTTTTCCCAATTAAAATGGAATAATCCTATACATAGTTTTTGCAACATGCTATATTCATTCAACTATGTATCATGGACTTTTTTTCATGTCAGTAACTAAAGTCTACCTTATTCTTTTTAACAGCTGCAATTTCTATTGTAAGAATATATCATAATTTATTTAACCAATGTATTCATGGACACTTAGATTATTTCTGGCCTTCATTTTAAGAAGTACAAAGAAGAATGTGTTCTTATAATTTCATCATCATCATCATCATATATATAATATTCTCTAATACTTTGGAGTTTCTTAATCCAAATCAATTTCAACTGAAGTAAAGCTAGATTAATATTTGCCATCCGAACTGTGGTTCAAGGCTTTTAGTAACTCCCAAGCACTATGTATGTCTCTGCTTATGGTAGTCTTTTGAAGACAAAAGTTGTAGGGTGTCCAATTTCAGTTACTCCTGTGTTTTAAATTTTCTGTAGTTTTTACTTTTCTGTGAATTCACTCTGGATTGCTTGTATCTAGTCCTCAGCAGCTAAATGGACCTTGTGGGCATATTGATAGACATATTGATAGGCAATATAATGGACTTTTTATCTGAGCATGGTTCCAATGATACTTACATCTCCTTGACAGAAAGGGAAACTTCTAATTGAACTTGAGAACCTAGTTTGGCTTGCAAAGTTGGATTCCCTGGCATTTGGGAATATGGCTGTAGAGTTCCTACAAGGACTGAGTGCCATTGATAATATACTTATATATTATTTGATGGGATGGATCTTAATAGGTATTTTTTGAAATAAGAATTTCTTTCATGTAAATCTAACTGAGAGCTCTTGCTTGCCTGTCCGTTAGGGCCCTTTTTTGTTTACAGGGACACTCATCTGCAAACGGAAACAAATTGCCCAGCAAACAGGCACTCTCCTCCCACACACCTGGCAAAACATTTGACTGACTGGTTGGCTGGATAGGGCATTTAAAAAGGGTAAAAAGAAAGGGTAATAATAATCAGCAGAAAGACACTGAGGTGATGACAGATGTTTGATTTTTTAAAAATTATGGACCTTTAGGACTAGACAGGACCTTGAAAGCCCCTGCCTCCTAATGTGATTGCACATTTTAAGAAACACTTCCATAAGCTTAGCTGAAATATTTCTCCCTGTAGTTAATACCTACTTGTTCTGGTTCTGCCCTCTGGGGCCATGCAAAACAAGTCTGTTCTCTCTGTGCCATGATAGTTCTTCAGGGATTTGGGAACAGTGATCATGTTCCCTCAGAGTCTGGACTAAATAACTTCAGCTCCCTCAACTGTTCTTTATGTGATGTGGTTTCAAATTCCCTCACTATCCTGGTCACCCCTCTTGTGGACTTCTGCCGTCTTTCTGTGACTTTCCCAAAGTAGGAATCAAAGAGCTGAACATAATATTCCGGATGTGTTCTAACTAGCACGCAATAGAAGGACAGTTACCTCGTTCTTTCTGGATGCTATACTACTGTTGATGTAGTCCCTAATGGCGGTGTTGTGTTTTTGGTTTTTTCTTTTTTTGCAGCCTCATTATGCTCTTGACTCATTGAGTCAATTAAGAAAGCTAAGCTTTTTTTTTTTTTTTACGTGCTAAAATGAGTCTTCCTTAATTCTGAACTTGTAAATTTTTGTTGTTTTTTAAGTGTAAGATGTCACATTTTCCAAACTTGTAAGATTGATCATGTTAGAGTCAAGTTATCCTTTTATATCCCAAGTCTGTCATTTGGTGTACTGCACCCAATTTATTCACACTCATCTATAGGGTGCTCCTCTAGACAGAAGTTAGAGTCTAAGAACAAGTTAGGGCAGGTTATCCTTACCTCACAGGGGAGAGTAAATTTACAGATGATAAAGCAGTTTGGAAGGGAAGTTTAGATTAGTCTCAAGGGTTCTTCCAGCTCTAAAGTTCTGTGTTGATTTATATCCATGATTCAGGGCACATTAATGCCCCAAAAGTGAATGATTTATTTGTGACCTAAATTATGAGAGTGGACTTTAAATAAGTCCTAGAATTTAGAGTTTCAAAACTGACTACTATGATATGTAAATAAAATGTTACAAACAGATTTTATTTGAAATGAACATTCTGGGAATCCAGGGCCCTTCTGACTGTATTGGGTAATGTTTTCTTCATCTGAAAATTCTCTACCTTTAGGTTCAGGGTCTTATTTGCTTGTGCTTATTTAAAAAGATATAGCTCATTTTAAGGAAACAGAAACTGTTTTGGTTCTGAGGGTAATATAGATCCACAATCTTTTCTCCAAAACCTGTGGGGCAGGATGTGTTTCAGAATGTAGAACTTTTCAGATTTTCTGAAGTTGATAAATACACCTTGGTGAATTCTGAGGCAGCATCCTGTAACCAAACACATTAAGCTACATGCAGCAAAATGCATGTATTTTCACACTGAGTGGGATAAATAAAGACAATAAGGGAAGCGGGTGTGGCTCAGTGGATAGAGCCCCCGTTTACCATATGGGAGGCCCGTCCCGAAGCCTCCTTGTGAGGGCACGCGGGCCTGAGTGGTGCGGTGGGCTGATGCAGCAACCTCACGGCAGGAAGCGGGTGTGGCGCAATGGATAGAGCACCCGTTTACCATATGAGCCTAGGCCCCGGGTTCGCTTCCCAGCACCTCCTTGTGAGGGCAGGCCGGCTTGCGCGCGGCGCCTGGGCTGATGCAGCAAGACCTCACAGCAAGGGGGAGATAAGCAGACACAGAGAAGACACGCAGCGAATGGACACAGCAGCACAAGCAGCAAGGGGGGGGATAAATAAATTAAATAAATAAATCTTAAAAAAAAAAAAAAAAAAGACAATAAGTAATCTTACATTTGTTTAGGTCAGGTTTTACTGCCAAATGTTTTCA
>JAQZBX010009472.1:18874-37081 GCA_029593785.1 Cabassous unicinctus
TGTTTTACAGTGTTTTACATCTGTGATTTCAAATTATAGCTTTTATTCTTCCTTTGATTAGGTTTCCCTATGTTCTGTGATAAAGAAATTTGTCTGTAGTCTTTTTAAGGGCCAGGCCCAAGGACTTCCAAAATTCACTATAGTTTATACCCAGCTTAAGTGCATAGCTCTCTGTAGAAATTCCTTAGTGTGATTAGTTCCTGTAACAGCATAGTTAAACTCCAGAACATTAGTTTCAGATATTCTGAATTATGTTCCCAGGAAGCCTTCTGGCTAGTTTAAAATTTACATATTGAATTAATCTAACTAGGCCTTTTTATCTTGATTTTTTGAAGGCCCATAAAATTAAAGTGTGCATTACTTTCATCTCAGCATTTCTCAACATGTAAATATTAACTTCCAGACGTCCTGGCACCCTTGTAATGGAATGGAAGAAAAGTATCATGGTGCTGTTTTTACTGATGGGTAAATTATGGGTCAGAGAGATTATTGCTCCAGGGCACTTAATAGATCAGAAGAAAATAGGAATTAAAGTCTCATTTAACTGAAAGACAGTATTAGATTATATTTTTAGTTTAAATAGCTTTAATTCTTGCCTTTTGCCTTGATCTTGATTTTTGTTTGTTTTCTTTAGATGTAATATACATCTTTAGATGTAATATAAAAGTCTTTATTACTAATGTTGACATTATATTATAGGCATCTCCTCTGTGGTCACTTAGTCTTTTTTCATGTATTTTCATTTATTTGTTTTTCACTAGGAGCAATTACCCTAACTGCACTGATAACTTTGAAGGGAGGTTTTTTTTTAAATTGTGACAAAAAAGATAAAGATTACGTGCCTGATGCCTGGATATGTATGTGTTTAAATCACAGTAAAGGTTTACCGAAAATAATTATCCTTTTAGGTATATCTATCTAAGTACATGTGATAAATTTGCATCACAATATCCCTCTGATAAAGTACTGTACCACAAATATCTCAGAAGAAATCTTTTCCTATTAACTTTTCTTCATTTAAAAAATCTTTCTTCCATTCTTCTTGCTTGTTTTTCCATTTTAAACCCCTCTATCTGTTCATCTCGCTTTTGTCTCTTATTCTTAGCCCCTTCCATTCTTTCTCTGTTCTTTAAGGAACCAAATTATCTTCTCTATTTGACACTACTACTTTGTCCTCCTCCAGTGCCTCCTCAAAGCCTAATTATTCCAAGAAGTCTCTCTAGATGAACAAAAGGTCCTTGAAGATGTCCTGGTAACAGGCTGCACAGGGTTGAACACTTTGCTCTCAGGACAAAACCCGCCTTTTTTCTGTGACTTTAATTTTTTCTATTGACTTGTTTTTAGTCTTTTTTCCCCTTTTAAAATAAAATTAATTTATTTATAATATTCAGCACATGTTACTAATTTTCTCTTTCTGAAAAAATGAGGGAAATTTTTTCTTTTTGCTTTGGGTTCTTTATTGTCCAACTTTTTTTTTTCTTTTCCTTTTTCCTTGAGGAACAATAAAGAAAAATATTGTCAAAATAGAAGTTATCTGCCTCTAAAAAAAATCAAGTACTTTTAATAAGGAGCAGGTTTCCCTTAGGAATAGTATGAAGAGAAATGAGATTCTACTTGGAGCAAGTGGACCTCTTTGAGGTCTCTAGTATATCACGTTAATTATTCATTTTTTGTTATATGACTTTGTTCCTTCCATTTTTCTTAAAGAACAGTGATAGACAAATGAACATCTGATGGCTTTTGTAGAAAGAGTAGCTATATAGGACTAACTGAGTAGTTTTCTGTAAGTCAGTGGATCCTAAATTCTTTCTTAGTCCCTTTACTAGTTCTATTATCTTGGGCACATAATTCATCTATAAAGTGAGGGAGTTAGACTAGATTTTCAGTTTTCAACCTATATTTTTTGGGGACATAGGGTTCCTCAGATGTGTTTGGGAGCCAGTATAAGGACTGGGAAGGCCTTAGTGGGTCTACTTCTGGAACCTCCTTTTCCTTTCCCTTCCCACTGCCACCTCTTACCCCCACATAACCACCCATACTTTAATCAGCTCTGCTTACATCTGGTTTATATACTGGGTTGTTCTTTCAGTAAAAAATTTTGAGGGAAGCAGATGCGGCTCAAGCAACTGGGATCTCATCTACCATATAGGAGATCCAGGGTTTTATTCCTGGGGCCTCCTGAGTGCTGGCCTGCACAGAGTGCTGATCCACATGGAGTGCTGACCTGCGTGGGAGAGCTGGCACAGCAAGATGACACAACAAAAAGAGACAGGAGAGACAATAAGAGACGCAGCAGACCAGGGAGCTAAGGTGCTGCAACAGATTGAGCGCCTCTTTCTCACTCCAGAAGGTCCCAGAATCGGTTTCTGGTGCCACCTATAGAGAAGACAAGCAGACACAGAAGAACGCACAGCGAATGCACAGAGACCAGACAACAAAGGGGGTAGGAGAGAAATAAATAAATAAATAAATCTTAAAAAAATGTTTTTGAAATAGAAATTCTACTTCAAAATTCTATTATAAAGAAATTATGATCTCTGGAATATTATGCGGCTCTTATAAATGTTTACATGATGTTAAGTAACGTTATACATAGGAAAAGAGAAATATATCAAAGTGTTAAGTGGTCAAATCCCCTAAGTAATGGGATTCTGGGTAATTTTAATTTACCTTCTATGTTTTTCTGAATTTTCCAAGTTTTTTTTTCAATGAATGTACCCAATTTTAATTTTATAGTCATAAAAGTAAATGAAAAATGAATAAAAAGTTATGATAAGCTTGGTAAGCCTTTACTTATTTTAAATCAAGTCAGGTGATATTTCCTAGGACCACTTAACTATAATTTCTGTCATTGACTCAGCAGTTGTTATCTGCATCAGAGATCTTTGTTCAGTTTCAGTGATTGGTGTCTTGAAGAAAGGAGATTGCTAAAGACAATACCTAAGAAAAGAGACCAAGGTTTGGCAAATTAGGGACAAATCAGGGATGGCATACCAATGATTTGATACCTTTAGGGAAGCTTTAGCTGAGATCTTTAGCAGAGGCTGAAAACAGAGAGAGCTAGTTCTTTATCCATTTCATTCTGACTAGGGAATTTAAAGCATGCATTTAAAAATTAGATCTTGTTTAAATTGTGCAAAATTCGAATTCATGGCATTGTTCATAGCCTTTACTTATAGATCTTTCATTATTTCTTCCTTCAAAGTTATAGGGCCTCCAAAAGTTTGGTTTCAAACTGTCCATATGTTTTGCAATTAGATCAGATGGGATTGCTTTTATACTGGTAATATAACAGCTGTTCTATATGATACTCTTGCCAGGGAGATGGCTAAGCTTTGAAGGAAGGAGAAATTTATCCAATTGGAAGAAGGAAGTATTTCGCCTAGTCACAAGAGAAATGATAAAGAATAGGACTGTTTTCAACCTGGCTAGGGAATGATAATCTTTAGTTAGTACATTTTAGGTCCTTTAGATGACTTATTTTGGAATCCTTTGTTTCAGTCTTGCATGCTTTCTAGAAACTGGTGTATTACCAGGGATCTTATTAGATTTTTATTCTTTAAAAAAAAAAAAAAAAAAAGCTAGTGCTTTTACTTGATGTATGTAAGCAAAAAGAAGTTAGGAATAGCCTTGTTAACTGAAGGAGAACATCATATTCACTAGCTCCTTTTAATTCTGGAAATAGTCATTAAAGGTGAGATGCCTTAAAAATATTCTGGGGCAAGTTTAGATGTTGTCCTCTCTGAAGGAAATTGGATGAATTGAATAGCTTATTAGATTCTTTCCAGTCCTATCAATCATTTATAGCAGGGGTTCTTAACCTTTTTTCTTCCACGGACCCCTTTGCCAGTCAGGTGAAAAACACAGACCCCTTACTAATTCCACACTATACTGTGTATTATTTAACAGATATATCACACCCTCACCAACACGTCCCCACAATAATTTTTTTTTGAATTTCATTTCAAGCTCACGGACCCCCTGTTAAGAACCCCTGATTTATAGGGATGCAGTGGTTGTTTGGGAAGGGTTACTGGAAATAATGGGGGAAAAGATCAGATGCTTGGCATTCCAACATATTTATCCTGTTTTATGTGTAATGAAGCCTGATTAGAGGAAGGCATTGGACTTTTTCTGCTTTAGAATTATCCTTTGACTTTAAATTTATCAGTTCTATATAAAACTGCGTTAATAATATAATTACACTATCCATTGATGTGTGGGTTAATGAATAGTATAGCAAAAACATAAAGCAATCTTGCTAATGGTTATATACTGAGTTGTTGGTGTATTGCCTGCATACCTATCCTGTTCAACTGGTTTTGGTTTTTAAATTAGTCTGTTGCTTCAACATGTCCACAAAGACAGGGCTGAATGGTCCAGTTAATCAGTGGAATGGCAGTCAGAAGAACTAAATTTCAGTCTTTCTTTCCATTGACTTTGTGGACTCCTTAGCATAATTTTTAATGGTTTTATGACTTAGTCTGTTTAACTGTAAAAAGAAATTTATTACCCAATATTTTTGAGAAGTGACACATGTAAATTACTTTGAGCTTTTCTGAAACACAAAGGCTTTATAGAATTCAAGCTGTTTTTTGGTATTCTTTCCTAATTACATGGTTTAAATGAGCTTATACTGTAATGTGAACAAGATAACATCATTTAAACACAACAAAGAAATACATTTGTTTACATGTGGCTTCTTTATGCAAAATACTTTTATGCTACATTGTAGTTAACATATTGTATAATATAGACAATTGTATATTGTGTTACAGCATTTTCCTGTATATAACATTTCCTATATATATATTAGTATATCTGATATTACTATATAAACTATAGTTTCCTATATACTGATCTTTCATTATTATTTTTGTTCCCATTTTACCTTGTGAAAATAAAATAATCATCTCATATTAAACTCATAAATGTTTTGCTCTTATAAATCTTTAATATTATTTTTGGTTGATCTGTTTAGAATGGATTCTGCTTAATCTTTTTATGAATATAAAAAGGATACATGTTCATTTTAGAAAATATGAAGAAATATGAAGACAAAATATGAAAATCTTTCATTTTCAGAGATAATGAAAATTAACATTCTGATAACTACAGATTTTTTTTGCATCAGTATTTAATTTATCCCATTTCCCCTATTGAGATAATTCTGTATGTATGAATTACTTTGAAACTGCTTTTTCAAATGATATATTTCAAATGTTTTAATATTTTAAAATAGACTTCTTTTAAGTGAAGTTGAAAGTAGTACTGTTGGTGCTATTACTATGATTTAAAATTTCAAGCTTTGAGTGCTTACTGTGTTCAAGTTACTGTATTAGGTACCTTGTAATAGAGAAAAACCATAGCAGAAAGCTTTTTATCACTGAGTTTACTGTTTTATTACTGTGTACATTGCTCTGTTTCTCACAGCAATAAATGAGATCACTTATTTATTATGAAAACAGAGGTGTGAGTTGGATTTAGCTCTGTTCTTAAGTTAAATATATGACAGATCAAAATGTGAAAAAATTTCACGACATTTAAATTATTTGTTATGTTACCAGAAAAGAACATGAATCCATTTTGGATAGAGAGCAAAGACTTTATACAATGCTTTACTTGAGACTTGGTACTCTTTGACAGAACCAAACCAGTGGCTGTTTTTCTTGCATCTGCTCCAGCAATAGCATGATTTTTCTTAGGTTCAAGTGGTCCCTGAGAGCCCAAAGCATTCTGGAATCAAGCCAGGCATTTGGTATATTCATTCACATGGTGAGAGAAGTCAATGTGCCCATCTGCCCAGCTCATATATTGCCAAAAGAAGCCTGGGTGCTGTGCTAAAGAATATGCCAAAGAATGGCTCTGGCTTTCAGAAACTGGCATCTATGTACACAATGATCTCTAGTCTCTGAAATTTGTGAAGAAATGCTCTAATTTTTAAATCAAAGCAATAATGAACCACAGTATTGCTGGGAGAGGATTAAATGAATTAATGCATGTTAAAACTTAATTCAGTGGTGCTTAATAAGCAGCACATAGGTTAGTAATCAGCACATATTAAACGCTTAAAGTTAGCTGCTATTATTAATGCTTTTGTTTCCTATTCATAATGTTTGAAAAACAACAGGAGAAACTTGTCTATTAGTTAAGTAATAAACTTACCAGCTTCCTTAACACAGTCTGTAAACTGACAGCACACTGGTAATCGGAAAGACTTTCACATTGTCACAGATCAACCTTTTCTAACTGGTGAGTCTAAGGTGCAGGTTAAGACAAATAGGCTTGATGTGAAAGGCTATCTCTTATCCTTCCAGAGTGGCTCAGATCAAGCCAGAATTATCCTGTGCCATGTTGCCAGATACAACAATAGTAGTATTGCTCAGAACTGGGTCTAAATGAAAACTATTCTCAAAAACCAAATGCAGTGTTCCACAACAATGCAAGGTGGTGGTGGTGGCACAGTGTGTGGGAATCCTGTATGGTATGCATAATTGTTTTGTAAACTCACCACTTATAATAATAATTTAAAAAAGTAAATTCAAAGATAGGATTCTAGGGAGTCCCTGAAATAGCCATTGTTCAGTTCTGGTGAGTGTATATTCCTCTGGGATCTTTTGTAGGAATGAGGCCCTAGTTACGAATGACCTAGTAAAGTGAAAATAAGGATGGGCCTATAGAAAGACATGCTCACTCAATTGTATGTTTGTAGCACACTGACATTTTAAAAAGCATGCCAAAAACAACATGTGCACACAGTGCAAGTCACATAACCTCCTCGGGTTTCAATATCATCCTCTGTAAAATGAGCATAATAGTACCTACCTAATATGGTTCTTGAGTGTTAGATATACAGTTTAAACCCAGCTCTGTCCACCTCAAAAGTCTGTGTTCTTTTTTGCCATTGACTGTGCTGTGCTGCATTGCCAAAGCAGATGAGAGTAGCGGCATATGAAATAAAGCATTCAGTGGTTATGGTGCACAGTTTGGGTTCTGTTTCTGTCACTTTCCCCCAAAGTGAGTTCATACATTGTCCCTTTCAGCGCTGGTTACACAGTGACCCAGGTTTGCTTTCAGTAGCTCTGTGAAAATAAAAATTACATCAAAGAGTTATTTCTTAAAGGTAGATATGGGTGTGGAGAGAGAATGAGGAGAAGAGATAATGGTAGAAACTAGATGAAGGTAAATAATAGAACACCATGGTAAATGTTAAGCAGAGATAAACTATGAAATTGTTTCCTCAGTACTACTAGGATTGCTGCTAAAAGACATGCTTTTGGCAAGTAATATACACTGCAAAATGGTAGAATTGATTGTTCTTGACAACAATGAAACCTTCCATCTTTAACTTAATATGGACTCTAGATCAAGATGCTAATGTTTAACACTCTGTTGTAAAAAGTAGCAGGTGAAATTTGATTATATAAAAGTCAGAGAAGAATCTCAAATTTGCAAATGTGTATCCTCAGCACCTAGATTAATTCCTGGCATGTGGTAGATGCTCTGTAAATATTTACTGAACAATGAATACTCTTCATTTATTGAATAAATGAATACTCCTCAGTAGTAAATTATTAATCTCTTGGAATGACACTGTCAAAAAGATCATTGAATGTGAATGACAGTATCAAAGCACTTTCATAATTTCCAAACAGACCACAAGTAATGTGAGGACAGAAGCTGCCTCATTCACCTCTGGTTACCTCTTCCTCCTATCCAGAGGCAAAACCAGGAAAGGGAATTTGGAATTCTTTCTCAGATCTACCACCATAGTCACTAGCCACAAAAATTGCCTGGAGTACCATACCTGCCTGACATGAAATCTTTTTCATCTCCTTTTGTATAATCAGCTGTATCCCAAGATTGTAACTATTCTGGGAAAAAAAAAGACTGTTGGGCAAACTGTCTTGAAATCTATGCTTTTTAAAAAGTATAATATATACACCAGCAATGAACACTTTGAAAAGGAAATTAAGAAAACAATTCCATTTACAATGGCACCCAAAAGAATAAAATACCTAGGAATAAATTTAAGCAAGAACATGGAAAACTTGTACACTGAAAATTACAAAACCTTGCTTAAAGAAATTGAAGAAGACCTAAGTAAATTGAAAGACATCTCTGTGTATTGATTGGAAGACAATATTGTTAAGCCATCTACAGATTCAAAACAACCCCTATCACAAGAAAAGAAACAAAATTTAAAAAAAAAAAAAAAAAAAAGCCTATCACCATTCCAATGGCCTTTTGTGCAGAAATGGAAAAGCTGATTCTCAAATTCATGTGGAATTACAAGGGGCCCAAAATAGCCAAAACAATACTGAAAAAGAAAACAAAGTACGAGGACTCACTCTTCTGATTTCACAACTTACTTCAAAACTACAATAATCAAGACAATGTGGTACTGCCATAAGGATAGACATAGAGACCAATGGAATAGAATTGAGAGTCTTGAAATAAACCCACACGTCTATGGCCAATTGATTGAAATAATTTTTTCATTTGAGAAGTTGCAAGCTTACAGAACAGTCATGCATAGCATGCAGAATTCCCCTACATCACCCCTCCACCAACCCCTTTCATTGTTGTGGGACATTTGTTACAGATTATGAAAGAACATCATCAAATACATAACTACTAACTATGGTCCATAGCTTACATTTGGTATATATTTTTCCATATACCCCCTATTATGAACACCATTTATTAGTATTATACATTTGTTATAGTTCATTAGAGAGCACTCTCATATTTGTACTGTTAACTAGTATAAGTCCATCATCCTCCACATGTTTTACTATGTTATTACAGATCCATGCCTTGTATCATCCATCCAAAGTATCAGTCAGTGACTCTCACTTGCATCACAGAGTTGTCCAGTTTTCAGCTCAGTAAATTCTCGAACATTTTCCTTAGACCAAAGAAAAAATCCCATGCTCCCCTATTATTGACCCTTAGCATTGATATAGTACCTTCTTTAACATTGATACAAGAATATGACAATAATGTTGTCAACTATGCTCCCTAATTTACATTAATTGTATTTTCCCCTTGCATCACCATATTCTTACCTCCTTTTAATAGTGACATACATTTGTTCTAGCTCATAGAAATACATTATTGTATTTGTCCTGTTAACCACAATCCTCATCCACCTCTGGGTTCACTGTGTTATTCAGTCCCTAGATTATTCTCTAGCTTTCTTTCAATTGAAATTTACATCCCTAAACTACACCTTTCAGCCACAATCCCATTTATAAACCAGTCGTATTAGTTTTACTCACTGTAATGTGTTACCATCAACTCTATCCATTTCCACATTTTGACAGTCAAGCTAATTAAGAATTCTACATACATTAAGCATCAGTAACCCTTCTCAGCCCTCAATCTATCTCCTAGTAACCAATACTCTAGATTTTAACTCCCATGTGTTTATTCTTCATATTTAGTTCATATTAGTGAGACCATACAATATTTGTCCTTTTGTGTCTGGCTTATTTCACTCAGCATAATGTCCTTTATGTTTATGCATGTTATCATATGTGTCCCAATTTCATTTCTTCTTACAGCAGCGTAGTATTCCATCATATGTACATACCACATTTTGTTTATCCATTCATCAGTTAATGGGTTGTTTCCATCTTTTGGCAATTGTGAATAATGCTGCCATGAACATGGGTGTGCAAATGTCTTTTTGCATCCCTATTTTCAGTTTTTCTGGATGTATTCCTAATAGATGGATTGCCGGTTCATATAGCACTTCTATATTTAGTTTCCTGAGGAACTGCCAAATTGTCTTCCACAGAGGCTGCACCATTCTATATTCCCACCAACAATGAAGTAATGTTCCTATTTCTCCACATCCTCTCCAGCACTTGCTGTTTTCTGTTTGTTTCTTTTTTTAAAATAATGGCCATTCTATGAGGTGTGAGTTGATAGCTCATTGTAGTTTTGATTTACATGTCTCTAAGTTAGTGATATTGAACATTTTTTCATGCGCTTTTTCACCATTTGTATATCTTCTTTGGGAAAATGTCTATTTAAGCTTTTGCCCATTTTTTATTTTTTATTTTTTTTAAACAATTTATTGAAGTATATCATTCAAACATGAACATACATAAACAAGTGTTCAGTAAACATTGTGAACTTAAAAAACAAACATGCATAACATCATACAGGGCTCCCACACATCACCCCACCACAAATACTTTGCATTGTTGTGAAATATTTGTTAACAAATTATGAAAGCACATCGTCAAAGTATTACTACTAACTGTAGTCTGTATCTTACTCCCCTATACTTTTTTTTTATTAATTAATTTACTTTTATCCATTTTTACCCCCCCCTCGCTTTTGCTATTTTTGTGTCCATTCGCTAGACAACTCTTTGTGCCTGTTTCCTGCCCTCTCTTCTCATCCTTCTCCTCCTGTCTTTACTGGGATTCGATCCTTGGAGCCTCTGATGTGGGAGAGTGGCGTCCTACTGCCTGTGCCACCTTAGTTCCTGGTTTTTTGGCACATCTCGTCTTGGCTCTCCCTTGTGTCACTCTCCTATTACTTCATCATCTTGCTGCGTGGCTCCCAGAGCCTGGTGGTGCACCTGCACACGGGGCCTGGGGGGCTCACCGGCTCGCAGGGCCTGGTGGCGCACCCGTGCATGGGGCCTGACGGTGCACCGCTCATGGGGCTTGGGGAATTCATCTGCTCACGGGGCCTGGCGGCGCACCCATGTGCGGAGCCTGCATGGGGCCTGGGGGGCTCACCCGCTCGCAGGACCTGATGGCGCACCCATGCACGGGGCCTAGCAGCCCGTGTGCCTTCTAAATTTTTCTTTTTTTTCTTTTTACCGGGAGGTTCCGGGGATCGAACCCAGGTCCTTCCATATGGGAGATGGACGTCCAGCCATTTTAGCCACATCCGTTCTCCTGCTATATCGCTTAAGGTTGACCAGAGATACCTAGAGTAACAGTCATTTCCCATACAGAATGGTCATACAATAAATCAGGCTTAGTTTTATCACCAGCATTCTAAAACCCAGACCTAGGGAGAAAAACTAGGCCTGGGGACACATGTATGGTTTCTAATATAGTGAATGTTTAGCCTATCCTGATTATCACAAAATCAGGGCAGCAAGAATATTCACACTTGCCCATTTTTTATTTGGATTGATTGCAGTTTTATTATTGAGTTTTACGATTTCTTTGTATAGCATAGAAATCAAACCCTTATTGGATATATAGTTTCCAAATATTTTTCTCTTATTGAGTAGGCTGCCTTTTTACCTTCTGGACAAAATCCTTTGAAGCACAAAAGCATTTAAGTTTGAGGAAGTCCTATTTGTTTATTTTTTCTTTTGTTGTTCATGCTTTGGGTATAAAGTTGAAAAAGCAACCACCTACCTCCAGGACTTAAAGATGTATCCCTACATTTTCTTCTAGGAGTTTTATGATTGTAGCTTTTACATTTAGGTCCATGATCCATTTTTGAGTTAATTTTTGTATAAGGTGTGAGGTAGGGGTCCTTTTTCTTTCTTTTGGATTTGGCTATCCAGTTCTCCCAGCACTATTTGTTGAATAGACTGTTCTGGCCCAGCTGAGTGGGTTTGACAGTCTTGTCAAAAATCACTTGACCATAGTGATTTGCTCTGTTTCTGAACAATCAGTTTGGATTCCATTGGTCAATCTGTCTATCTTTATGCCAGTACCATGCTGTTTTAACCACTGTAGCTAGGTAATATGATTTAAAGTCCAGAAATGAGAGTCCTATGACTTTGCTCTTCCATTTTAAGATGTTTCTGGCTATGCAGAGCCCCTTATCCTTCCAAATAAATTTGATAATTGGGTTTTCCATTTCTTTTTAAAAAGGCTGTTGGAATTTTTATTGGGATTGCATTGAATCTATAAATCAGTTTGGGTAGAATTGACTTCTTAACAATATTTCATCTCCTAATCCATGAACACAGAATGTCCTTCCATTTATTTAGGTCTTCTTTCATTTCTTTTAGTAATGCATTGTAGTTTTCTGAATACAGGTCTTTTATGTCCTTGGTTAAATTTATTCCTAACTATTTGATTCTTTTAGTTGCAAATGTAAATGGAATTTTTTCCCTGATTTCTTCCTCAGATTGCTCATTACTAGTATATAGAAACACTACTGATTTTTGCATATTACTCTTATATCCTGCACTTTGCTGAACTTGTTTATTAGCTCTAGAAACTTTGTTGTAGATTTTTCAGGACTTTCTAGGTATAGGATCACACCATCTGCGAAAAGCAAACATTTTACTTCTTTCCAGTTTGGACGCCTTTTATTTCTTTTTCTTAACTTATTGCTCTAGCTAGAACCTCTAGCACTATATTGAACAACATTGGTGACAGTGGGTATCCTTTTCTTGTTCCTGTGTTCAACCACTGAGTACAATGTTAGCTGTGGGTTTTTCATATATGCCCTTTATCATGTTGAAAAATTTTCCTTCAATTTCTATCTTTCAGAGTCATTTTATCAAGAAAGAATGCTGTATTTTGTCACATGCCTTTTCTGTATTAATCAAGATGATCATGTGATTTCTCTTCTTCTGTTTATTAATGTGGTGTATTACACTGATTTTCTTGTATTGAACCACCCTGGCATGCCTGGGATAAAAATCACTTGCTCATGATGAATAATTCTTTTAATGTGTTGTTGGATTCAATTAGTATTTTCTTGAGGATTTTTGCATCTATATTCATTAGGGAAATGGGTCTTTAGTTTTCTTTTTTCATTATATCTTTTTCTGACTTGTATTAGGGCAGGGGTTGTTAACCTTTTTTGTTCCATGGACCCCTTTGCCAGTCAGGTGAACACCACGGACCCCTTACTAAGTCCACACTAAACTGTGTATTATTTAATAAATATATCACACCTGCACTAACATGTCCCCACAAGAGTAATGTTTTTTTGAATTTCAATTCAAGCTCATGAACCCCTTTTTAAGAACCCCTGTATTAGGGTAATATTGGCTTCATAGAATGAGTTTAATAGCATTTCCTCCTGTTCAATATTGTAGAAGGGTTTGAGTAAGATTGATATTAAATCTTCCTTGAATACTTGGTAGAATTCACCTGTGAAACCATCTGGTCCAGGGCTTTTCGTTTTGGGGAGGTTTACTTATGATTGGTTTGTTGAGGTCTTCTGTTTCTTCTAGGGTCAATGTAGATTGTTTGTATGTTCCTGGGAATTTGTCCATTTCATCTACATTGTCTAGTTTGTTGGCATACAGCTGTTCATAGTATTGTCTTATGATCTCTTTCATTTCAATCAGTAGTATTGTCCCCGATTTCATTTCTGATACATTCTTCTCACGTGTTCATGGATCTTTCTTCAGGATAGACCATATATTGGGTCACAAAACAGATCTCAATAAATTTTAAAAGATTGAAATTATGTATAGCACTTTCTCTGATCATAATGGGATGAAGCTAGAAATCAACAACAGGCAGAAAAAGGGAAAATTTATGAGTATATGGAGATTAAACAACACACTCTTAAATAATGAGTGGGTCAAAGAAGAAATGCAAGAGAAATTAGTAAATGTCTTGAGACAAATGAAAATGGAAGCAAAACATACAAAACCCCTGGGATGCAGCCAAGGCTGTGCTGAAAGGGAAATTTATAGCCCTCAATGCTTACATTAAAAGAGAAGAAAGAGCTCAAATAAATGACCTAACTACACAGCTGGATTTACTAGTAAAAAAAAGAGCAAACTAATCCCAAAACAAGCAGAAGGAAAGAAATAACAAAGATCAGAGCAGAAATAAATGAAATTGAGAACAACAACAATCTTCGAGAAGATTGACAAAACTGACAAATCCTTAGCTAGACTGACAAAGAGTAAAAGAGAGGAGATGCAAATAAAATTCTGCTGTTTTGGAGTGCAGTGTTCTGTGTATGTCTAACAGGTTTAGTTCACTTATCATATTATTCAAGCTGTATGTTTCTTTATTGATCCTGTGCCCATATGTTCTATCCAATGATGAGAGTGGTGTAATTGAAGTCTCCAGCTATTATTGTAGAGGCATCTATTTCTCCCTTCAGTTTTGCCAGTGTTTGCCTCATGTATTTTGGGGTGCCCTGATTAGGTGCACATACATTTATGATTGTTATTTCTTCCTAGTGAATTGCCCCTTTTATTAATATGTAATGTCCATCATTTTCTCTAATAATAGCTTTCCTTTTAAAGTCTGTTTCATCTGATGTAAGTATAGCTATACCAGCTTTTTTTTTTTTTTTTTTTTTTTTTTTTTACTCCATGTGTGAAATATCTTTTTCCAGCCTTTCTCTTTCAAAATCTATTTGTATTCTTGGGTCTAAGGTGAGTCTCTTGTAGACAGCATATAGATGGCTCATATTTTCATACCCATTTTGCCAGTCTGTGTCTTTTGATTGGGGACTTTAATTCATTAACATTCACTGTTATTACTGTAAAGGCAGTTCTTACTTCACTCATATTGACCTTTGGGTTTTATCTGTCATATCTTATTTTCACCTTTCTTTTTACACTTTTAGTTACTTTTACTGATATAATCTTCATTTCTAGACTCTCTTCCAAGCCTCTCTCTTTTGTATTTTCTTTTTAGGCTGTAGCACTCCCTTTAGATTTCCAGCAAAGCTGGTCTCTTGGTTACAAACTCTCTCAGTTTCTGCTTATTTGTGAATATTCTAAACTTGCCTTCATTTTTGAAAGGCAATCTTGCTGCATATAAGATTCATGGCTGGCAGTTTTTCTCTTTCAGCATCTTAAATATATCAGACCACTGTCGTCTTGCTGCCATGGTTTCTAATGAGAAATCAGCACTTACTCATATTGCACATCCCTTGTATTTGATGAATTGCTTTTCTCTTGCAATTTTCAGAATTCTGTCTTTATCTTTGGCATTTGACATTCTGATTAGTATGCGTCTCGAAGTACAACTATTTGGATTTACTCAAATTGGTGTATGTTGTGCCTCTTGGACACGGATATCTTTGTCTTTCAATAGACAATAGAGTTGGGAAATTTTCTACTATTATTTCCTCAAATATTCCTTCTGCCCCTTTTCCCTTCTCTTCTCCTTCTGGGACACCCATGACATGTATGTTTGCACATCTCTTGTCATTTAGTTCCCTGATCCTGTTCAATATTTTCCATCCTTTTCTTTTTGTTCTTTTGTGTGTTTGCTTTCAGAGGCCCTGTCTTCAAGTTCACTGATGCTTTCTTCTGCCTCTTCAAATCAGCTGTTCTATGTCTCCAGTGTATTTATTTTTGAGGTAGTGCGGATTGAACCCAGGACCTTGTACATGGGAAACAGTCCCTCAACCAATGAGCTGCACCCACTCCCCTCCAATGTATTTTTAATTTCATTTATTGTGACTTTCCTTCCCATAAGATCTGCTGTTTTTCTATGTATGCTTTCAAATTCTTCTTTGTGCTCACCCAGTGTCTTCTTAATATCCTTTATATCTTTACCCATATCATTAATTTATTAAGGAGAGTTGTTTGAACATCTGTGATTAGTTGTCTCAACTCCTTTATGTCATCTGGAGGTTTAGTTTGTTCCTTTCAGTGGGCCGTATCTTTCTGTTTCTTGGTGTGGCTTGTAATTTTTTGTTGGTGTTTCGGCATCAGATTTACTTGATATATATATTCTGGTCTCAGTTTCTCTCTTTAGTTGAGACTTTCTATTTGATTGGCTTTGTGCTACAGCCCCTGATTGATACGTGGTTCAGCTTATTTTGGAACTTTATAATGGCTCGTCTTTAGCCAATCTGAAATTTTTCATCTCTTTTTCATCTGTTTCTTGCCCTTTCTTACTTGCTAGGGGCAGACTAGGAGCCAAGGATGTGGTTGGTACTGTAAGCCATGGATACTGAAGTGCCCATGTTGCTCCAGGAGCCAGTGAAGCTTCTCCCACCCTTCTCCCCTGCCAAAGGTGGGGATAGAGCTGCAGTGTATGCAGTAATCCAGGCCCTGCAGGCCAAGACAGTCTGTAGTTATCCAGAGAGACTGATGAAGCTCCATGCCCCTTCCTCCCCTGCCTGGGGTGGGGATGGAGCCACAGGTGTGCCCAAAAATCTAGTCCATATGTGCTGAAAGCAACTGTAGTTGCCCAGAGAAGCTGAGAGAGCACCCTCCCTCTTCCTGCTCTGTCATGGGAAGGGATGTAGCCACAGGTGTGTCCAGCAGTCTAGTCCATGTAGGCCGAAGGTGACTGCAGTTTCCTAGAGAGTCTGAGGAAGCACTTTCTCTCCTCCTGTTCTGTTGGGCAGGGATGGAGCCACTGGTGTGCCCGACAATCTAGTCTTTTGGGCTGAAAGCAACAACAGTTGCCCAAAGAGGCTGATGAGGGTCCCCTTAGCTTCCTCCCTGCTGGAAGCAGGGCTGGATCCCAGGCTATGGCAGTGATCTGACTTGGGTAGAAAGAAGCTGGTGCCTACCATCACTGTGATTTTCATTCAGCCCTGCTTTACCTCATGCTGGGGGTGAAGTTAAAATGGAGGCTACCAGCCTCTTTCCGACTTGGACAGGTTCAAACTTTAGCTGTATTTGGTGTTGGACTTTAGCCAGCGAAATTTACTAATCAGCAGCTGTAGTCGGTGCCTGACCATCTCTTCTTCCCCCATTTTTGGGAAATGGAGCTTCCCACTTAAGCCAGAGAATAGCCCTTGAGGTGTCCTGTGCCACCAGCAGGGGATGGGCGCTGGCCGCTGTGGTGTGGAGTGCTCTATTCACTGCAAATGGGCATTTTCCTCCTTCTGTTCTTCCAAGGATGTTGCAGAACGCTCTTCTGGTCTTCTGGGCCCCCAAACAGGTGATTTAGATAGCTCTAGCTGATTACTAACTGCACTGTAGGAAGAGCTGACTCTTGGAGCTCCCTACACTGCCACCATCTTGCCCCTCTCTTGGCCAATTAATTTTTTACAAGGGTGCCAAGACCGTTGAGTGGGGAAAGAAGAGTCTCTTCAACAAATAGTACTGGAATGACTGGATATTCATATGCAAAAGAATGAAGGTGGACTCCTACCTTACACGATATATAAAAATAAACTCAAAATGGATCAACAACCTAAATATAAGGGATAAAATTATAAAGCTATTAGAAGAAAACATAGGGGAAAATCTTCATGACCTCAGATTTGGCAATAGATTCTTAGATTTGAGACCAAAAGCACAAATAACAAAAGAAAAAAATGGAATAAATGGGATTTCACCAAAATTATAAAACTTTTTTTGCATCAAAGGACATTATCAATAAAATGAAAAATATACAGAATGGGAGAAAATATTTGCAAATCATATATCTGATAAGGGTCTAGTATCCAGAATATATAAAGAAAGCTTAAAACTCAACAACAAAAAGACAAATAATCCAATTAAAAAATGGGCGAAGGACTTGAATAGGTATTTCTCCAAAGATGATATACAAATGGCCAGTAAACACATGAAAAGATGTTCATCATCACTGGTTATTAAGGAAATGCAAATCAAAACCTGTAAGATACCTCTTCATGCCCTCTAGGGTGGTTATAATTAAAAAACAAAAAACAAAACAAAACCACAGGAAGTAACAAGTGTTGGCAAGGATATCGAGAAATGTGAACCCTCGTTTGTTGCTGGTGGGAATGTAAAATGTTGCAGCTACTGTAGAAGACAGTTTGGCAATTTCTCAAAAAGTTAAGCATAGAATTACCATTTGACCCAGCAATTCTACTCCTAGTTATACATCTAAGAGAAATGCTAACTTGTACACAAATGCTTATAGCAGTATTGTTCATAATAGCCAAAAAAGTGGAAACAACCCAAATATCCATCAATAGATGAATGGATAAACAAATTGTTGTGTATACATATAATAGAAGAATATTATTCAGTCATTAAAAAGTAATAAAATACTGATGCATGCTACAACTTGGATGAGCCTTGAAAACATCGTGCTAAGTGAAAGAAGCTAGACGCGAAAGTTCACATATTGTATGATTTCTTTTATATGAAATATCTAGAGCAGGCAAATCCATAGAAACACAAAACAGATTAGTAGTTGTCAGGGGATGGGGGGAGGTTAGAATGAAGAGTGATTACATATTGGATATGTGGTATTCTTCTGCAGTGATGAAAAAGTTCTGAACCAGAAAGACGTAGTGGTTGCGCAACGTTGTGAATGAACTAAATGCCAATGACTTGTACACTTAAAA
>JAQZBX010009473.1:0-46067 GCA_029593785.1 Cabassous unicinctus
TAGTGTTAGACTATAATGGTTGAAGAGAGGTAACGATTGCACAGGGTGCACAGGGGCTTTCTGGAAATGCTGGTACTGTTCTCTTTCTTGCTCTGGGTGTGCTTACATAGCTGTGTTCACTCTGGGGATTTACTGAGTAGTAAAATACGATTTGTGTACTTCTCTTAATGTACACGTCAATAGAAAGGCTTTTTTAGGTGTCTAGCCACAGTTTCTTGAAGAAAAAAAAAACCCTGAATATAAAGAGCAATGCAAGATCATTATAAAGAATTTGGACAATATAAAGAAGAAAATTAAAATCATCCATAAACCTGCTGCTCAAAAATATACAATGTTAGTAATTTGATACACTTCTAGTATTTTCCTTCTATTCATAATTATGTGTGTACACAGATATATATTTTTGTTTACATTTTTGTATATAATATATATGCTAGTATATATGCAATGTATTTTGTATACAATGTGTATGTTAGTATACAACATATACATTCTGGAGTCTGCTTTCCCCACTTGACAGTATTTCCAGAGCACTCCCTTATGCCATTAAATATTCCTCAGCACGCTTCACAAATCTGTCTTCTCCAGGCATGGTCCACTGCTGCATTTAGCCCATGGCCTTGGCCATATGTACTTTCATCCCTGCATTGCCTAGACTACACATCTGCTAAAGCCTGGAGCTAAAACAGAGTCATGAAAAACAGATCAATGCAGGCCTAATAGAATCTTACCAGCAGTGTTTTTCAGTGGGTGACCCTGAACCCAATATTACTTGATATTTTCATTGTGGAACTGGGTTAGGAAACCCTACCAGTATCATCCCTAACAAGAAGCAGCATTTACTGCACAAAGATGATGTACCAGACCTGATCTAGTCACTTGCATGTAGCTTAGTTGTAAAGCACTATTGTGTAATGAAAGGACTCCAGGGGTCAGGGAGGCCCAGGTCAGGGCACCAGCTTTGCAGCTCTGAGCTGTGTGACTCTGGGCAACAGACTTAGAATCAGAGACTCAGTTTCTCAACAGTGAAATGCAGATAAATAATCTTACCTTGTAGCATAATGTATGTAATGTACTTACCATACTGCCTAGCAGAGTAGGCACAGAATAAATTATACAGACATTTAGAGAAGTAAACATTGGAAAAACAATGCCTACCTTTGTGTCAGTTACTATGATTCTTTTCTGTGCTTTCACGACCACATCTGTTCCTCTCCCTTTCTACCAACAAAGTTTTTCTTCAGTTATATTAATATCTCCCCACTATGGAGAAGTTGTTTTATAGGCATGAGAGCTGTTCTGTTCCTTTAAGTTGATTTTCCATATTTCTGCTTCTATATGTGTTTACTTCATAGTTTGGATCTCCTAAATAAATCTTAAATTTTAATGTCCAAGTCATTGAGATATCTCCCTACAGTGTCCCATTTTGGACTACAGTTTATGAACTGATATTATAATATGAGGAACTATATCATATGGCCGGCCCCTTAGCCTCAAGAACTTGCAACTTGTTTAGGGTATGAACCCATGAATGAAAAAGACAATTTGTAGTGATTTATATCTTCAGAAATAACCTGCAAACAAAGAGTTATTACAAGGTGCTTATCACAGTGTTACTTAGATTAGAAAAATTTAGAAATAACCAATACTTGAATTTTTAAACTAAAATGAATTCCTTTGCTGCTATTTAAATTTATGTTTTCAGAAATATTTAGCAATGTTTCTGAGGGAAATTTATTTATAGAAGAAAAGTAAAGAGCTCAAATTCAAAATAGAAAGTCATTATCTGATATTACTGTGGGAAAAAATGATATGGATATTGGAAAGCAAGGTATATTTAAGCCAGCAAAGTTGTGTTTTTTTTTTTAATTAAGCATAGACCTCTTCTAATTTTATTTATTATCCTGATGAGATTTGTCCAAGACTATTATATCTAATTGAGGGTCCTCTGACATAAAGCCGTGTCAAGAATTTAGAATTGAGCTGGAGAAGAGCTAGCATGGTAAGTGTAACAGCAGGTTATAGATTCTCCTTTTCTACTGGTCATAAAAATATATTTGGGGTTTTGCTCTGTCATGGTCTTAGGTTTGATCTTTTTTCAGTATACAAAGGTGGAAAAAGATACATTCTAAACCCATGCATTTTCCATTTGTGACTCTTTTCTAGGAAAATCTGCTTTCTGGGCAACATGAAGAAGGCACTGAGCAATAATGGGGCTTAGTTTTGGAAGGAACTTTGGAGATCTAGTCTAACACCTCTATTTACAAATGAGGAAATTAGACTCAGAGTCTAGGGGTTTTGCTTGGTTCTTGATGGCAGAACCATTTCTTGTAAGTGTTAGTTTCTGCTTTGCCTTCTGCTCTGTGATGGCTTCCTTTGTATTTAGCATATAACTCTGCAGTACTATTTGGGATAAGGCTGGACCATTTTCTGCCTGAATAATGCTGAAGGGAAGGCCCAGGAGAAAGCATTAGTTGACTTGGGAAGGATGCAGCCAATGGGACTGAGCAGGTTGGGCCTTCCCAGAGCACATTCCTATGCAGATAATTAGGAAGCAATTGAAGAAATTTCATGGAAACGCTATGTTATCCTTAAAGTGTCAGTTTGCTCTAACCCACATACCATTTGGTGATTTGCATTGATTTTCTCTCAGAATCATGTTTATTAATTTGAAGGCCTTTAGGAGATAATATAATGAGGATATAAATAATAAAAATATATTTAGAAACATAAGGTGACACAATATTATGAAATGATTTAGTCATTTCACAGGAATACTTCCAAGAATTACTTTCTGGAAGTAAAAATAGTAGAGTACACATTTTTAGTTGGCCAGGGACATAATATGGTTTTTAAGACAATTCTACTAAAGAAAGAATATCTCTGCTTTGCTTTTCATTAAATACCTGACATTCATATTTTTCCTCAAGATCCTCTAAATCACACTGTGTACATCATAAAATAGACAGAAGTAATAATATTTGACCACTTTACCTGTATTCTTCATTTACAATTAATATAATAAAACACACTGTCAATTTTTTTACCTCCCAAGGCCAGGACTGGATTTCATGTCTTGTCTTGTTTTGTTTTGTTTTGTTTGTGGGAGAAAATAGCTATTTTCTTAAAGAAAACATGGAAGGGAACCCTATCATGTGCTCCCATGACCCGGCTGATGGCAGCAAAGCTAGAGGAAGGCTGCCAGGACTCACCCTGTCCATGTGCACCCTTCACCCAGGCCCCTCGTGGCACATTCCCTTTCTCTCCTCCCCAAACCCGCTTTTGATGAGTTCAAATGACCACTATTTCCCAAGGCACAATGATAGCAGCGTATAACATCACTTTTGTTATTGCCATGAAAGGACCACATTCTCACTTCCACGTCAAGTAGAATGGACCCTTATGGATTTAGCTGAAACCAAAGATTAAAAAAAAAAAAAAGTCTGTTGGAGTCCTTCCTTTTGCCTTTCTTGCCTTTTCATCTTTGAAGATTGGAAAAATCAATAGAGCTGAGGGCAGCCAGGATGGAATTCTAACTCATCCACCTCCGTTTATTGTATGCAAGATGTAATATAACCTCCATACATCTGCTTTCCAATTTCCTATCATTAATCATTGATTCCTTGTTTATGCGACTTCCCTTCCCATCTTCCTATGATGCATATCTTTGTAAGCCCTCTCTTGTTTTATATCTGAGTTGACTTAAGTGAATAATCAGAAAACAAATTGCTGGCTAATATTTTCTCAAAATGAACTGAAGATTAATGTCTCTGAAGAATGGAACGTGATGTGGGTGTGATATCTTCCACTTATTGTTTGTAGATGCATGAGTTCTTCATGCTGAGATGATGTTTTGAGTTGTTCTAATAGATTACTCTGAACGTGTTATTCTTTCCACAATGAGTACACGTACAATATTCTGTCTGTTTTTCTGCCCTGTGGTTATACAGTGGCCTATTTACAGAGATGTTTGCTATTCCTAACACTGGCCCTTTCTGTGGCTTGTTTTATGTTTTTCCTGGTTCTTTTCAATATGTTTTAGTCTGTTTACTACATACTAGTATGTTTGTCCACCAGGTGTTTTATTGCAACTTTTTCCCCAAAAATGTTACACTGTATGCTCCTGTCTCTTTTTTTCTCTGCTCATTTTGTTTCTAATTTCACTACCTTACTTCCCATTGTGCCCAGAACAGTACTGGTTTCCTGCTGGTTGTCCTATAGTGATTATCAATATAGAACCTCCTTTCACTCTGAAGGGTGACTGCACTGGAGATAAAAATTATATTGGTCCTTTTGTCCACAAAGCAATTGCTTCTCTAAGGTTTTTTATCCACCTTCTATGAATCTCCAGAAAAAAACTGATTTGGTAGACTACTTAATTGAGATCAATCTTCTCCTGTGATATATTAAATCAGAAAATGGAGCCAGAACCTGAATATGACACTGAGCAGTAAATAGGTCCTAAAGGGATGAGTCTAAATGACAGATTGTGTGGGGGAAAAACCCACTTAAAAACCCTTTAAACTGTGGGAAGCGGCTGTGGCTCAATTGGTTGGGCTCCCATTTACCATATGGGAGGCCCCGGGTTCCATTCCCAAGGCCTCCTGTTGAAGGCAAGCCGGCCCACATGGTGCAGTGAGCAAGATGATGCAACAAAAGAAGACAAGCAGATACAGAAAAATGCACAGTAAATGGACACAATGAGATAAATAAATAAAAATAAATCTTAAAAAAAAAAAAAGCCCTTTAAACTGTTATGGTCATTGTTTATTCACATCTCTGTATAATTCCACACTTGGCAATGATGATAACTATAATCCTTATTTTCCTCATTTCCCCAACATATATTTATTATTTTATTATATAAATACGCCAAACACTAGTCTAAGCAAGGGGATACACTAGTGAATGTATTGGATAATTTCCCTAACATTTTGAGCTGATTCCAGGGGTGGATGTAGACTGAAAAGTTGAAAATTTAAATAATTAAAAATCAAAATCAAGTAAAGAAGACTTGTTTAAAAAAGAAAAAAAAAAAAGACTGATGTTATAGAAACTGAAGGATGTCCTGAAAGACCAGGAAAGTTCTCTCAAAGGAGAGGATGTTTAAGAAGAGATCCAAATGGCAGGTAGGTAAGAGACCAATCACGTGAAAAAGCATGAGAGTGCATTCTAGGCAGAGGAAACAAAACAAATACCCTAAGGATGAGAGAGCTTGGTATGTTCAAGGAACAGAAAGAAGACCAGTGAGGCTGGGCATCATGAGACAGAGTCAGAGTATAGGAGGGAAGGTCAGAGAGGTAGCTAGATCAGTAGGTCCTGGCAGCCATGGCAAAGAATTCAGATATACCTGTAGGCGGGGTGTGCTTAAATTTCGTGTTCACATACGTGAAAAAATATTCTAGCTTTTCCATGCAGAATGGAATAAGGAAGACAACTAAAGAAATAAAGAGGCAAGTTAGATGTCTCTTACATAGCCCAACAGTAAAGTGTTAATGGCGTTTGCTATGGTGGATATGGCAGAAATGTAGAGAAGTGAACATATTTTGGATGTCTTTTGGATATAAAATATCCAAAAGTCTTGCTGAAGAACTTGCTGAAGAATTGGATGGAGGAGATGAGAAAAGTTAGGGAACTAGGATACATCCCAGGAACTAGCTTGAGTGATTGGGTAAAGAGTAGAGCCATCTAAGAGGGGAGAAAATTGAGTTTTACGTTGTCATATTAAGTTTTGATGCCCATTAGATTTCAAAGTGGAGACGTCAAATGGGAAAATCGCTGTTTGATATGCCAGCTTGGAGTTCAGGGCAGAGGTCAAAGCTGGAGATAGAAATTCGAGAGTCACTGTTACATAGATTTGTATTTCAAGTCATTGGACATAATTAGGTAATCTAGAAAGAAAGTATAGTGTAGGAATCACACCCAGACTCAATGTTTAGAGTTCAGACAAAAGAGACTGTGAAGTAGGAAAAACCATGAGAATGAGAATAGGGTGTCATGGAAGGTGATATAAAAAGTGTTTCAAGAGGTAAAGCACTGAATGCTGCTTACAGGACTGGATAGATGAGTACGGAGGTGAGACCACTGGATCTGGCAGCACCAATGTCCATGGTTACCTCGGAAAGAACAGTTTCCATGAAGGACTGAGGACAGAAGCTCTGATGGGACAAGATGAAGGAGAGAATGGAAGGTGAGCAAATATTCTGAGTAGTTGCTGCAGAATCTTTCAGGATGTCTTGTTGTCAAGGGGAGTAAAGAAATTGGGATTTTATTGGTTGGAGATGGGAAATCAAAAGAGAGGTTTGGCTTTTTTAAAAATAAAAGATGCCAGAACATGTTTGTATGTTTATAGAAATTATCCCGTGGAGAAAGAGGAACTGCTGAGGTTGAGGAGAGAACTGATACTGCATGAGAAAGAGAGTGATCAAATGGAACACAAGTGCATGTTTAGCCTCTGATAAGACAAAGGTCACTTCATCCCTTGAAACCTAAAGGAAAGTGGAGAGTATGGGAAAAGGTGTTGTTAAGTAGGTAGAGTTTGGGGTGGTAAGATAAAAGAGTTCTGCAATATTTCTTTCTATTTTCTTAATGGGGTAGGCAACAAAGTCAACAGACGTGAGCAAGGGCTAGGAGGGTATTGTGTGCTCGAGTCTCAATACGGGGTATTTTGATCTGACTGTGATCTCACATCCTCAGAAAACTTGATGCTTCCTACTCCAGGACCGAGTCCACAAGATGACCTGTGTGCTAGGCTTGCCTCATCAGATTCCCTTATATTCAATGAGCTTAGTGATGTCCTGACCAAAGGTTAGTAAGCTCACTAAATAATATGGTTTCTGCAAGGGAAAGAGATCCATTCTTTTCTTCCCAATTCAAATAACAACTTCAATATGACACCTTCCCAATCACTTCACCTTCCAATCTGAAATGTGTGAGTTCTATCTTTGAACTCCCAAAGAACTTTCAGTCATTCATGCTCCTTGCAATCATTCAACAAATATTTATGGTTCATCTTCAATGTACTAGGAGTGTGCCAGGTATGTTCCAGGAGGGCAATGGTGAGGAAATTAACATGGCTGTGGCCTCAAGAAGTTTGCAATCTAGAAAAGATGCTATGGCAGAGAATATACCCTCAGTAGCTGTTATGCCCTCATCCCTTTATTTTAGCTGGAAAATGATCATCCACAGTAGGCTACAGTTTTTTCAGGCTCCCTTGTGGCTTGGTCTGGCCATGTAAGTTGTAGTCAATAGTTTATAAGCTGAAGGGCCATGTGCAATTTGTGGGAAGTAAGCTGAATGGGGCCTGCCCCTTTTTTGCTCTTTCCTCCATCCTGCAGCCTGGATTGCAGCTTTCATGACTTGAGCTTGATTAGTCATCATAAACAATGAGGTGGAAGCCAAATGTTAGGTCTGATTAGAGTAAAATCCTAGAAGGACCCTAGTCCCTGAAACCATCAAAGATCTATTTCACTCTATTCAGTTCTGCACTTTTAAAATATGAAAATACAACCTTGTTATATTAAGCCACTGATATTTCAAGGTTTTTTGTCACACATACTTGTGTCTAACTGAAATAAGGACTAACAACCAAACCTCTAAGCAAAATGCTCCAAGAATGTCTAATGTGATCCTGTCTAGTGACTTGGAGAATTTTTTCTAGTATAGCAGACTTGGAGTCAAGATCAGAAGAAAGATTAGGAATTAATATAGTCAGAGAAAGTGTACTCCAGGTGGTGGGAACAGAATAATAAAGACCTTAAACCAGAGAGAATGCATATGTCGATCTACAGAGAGGGCATTGTGGCTTTAGCAGAATGAAAGAGGAAAAGATTGGCTCAAGATGAGCCTGGAGAGGTAGGCAAGGGCCAGATTTCCATGACAATGTAAACCAGGGTGAGAATTTTGGTCTTTTTTCTAAAAGCAATGGGAAGTTATATAAGCACCTTATGCATATAGTCCCATGATCAGATCAGGGATTTTAAAATATCATGCCTATTGCAATAGGGCCAACTTATGGAATTGAACAAGAGCACTTGCAGGAAGGCTATCTGGGAGGTTAATGCAGTGTTCCCAGTTAGAAATGACAGCATTTGCTCCTGAGAAGCAAAATATGTCAAAAGTAGGCCTGCTTGAGAGCTATCTAGGAAGTCAAGCCTTCCTTCCAGGCATTGAGTTGTAGATGGAGGATAAGGGAGAAGATTTGGCTCTTGGCTTTATCTGGGTTTCCGTTAGATGTGAAGTGTATTGTCTTATATTTTTTAGATATTTGCAAATATAATTTATTTCCTCCACTAAATTATGGATTCTAAAACAGCAGGAACTGTGTCTCATAAATTGTTGGGTCTCCTCTCCCATCTAGCTTAGTGCCTTGCTCACAGTAGGTGCTCAATAAATATTTATTTAATAGTGAATGGATGGATAAATAAAGTGTTTATATAATTGTCCCCAAAGGAAGCCAGTGATGTTAGCACAACTTGTTAGAAAGCTCCTTAGAGAATTGTTTATTTGCTGACTTTGTTGATATTTGTAGCTAAGGCAGCGTAGACTGGAAAGGTAGTCCTGATTTTGAAAATTCATTTGCCTACGAAAACAGCCCATGTTATGAAGCTATCAGTAGGAGCAACAGGAATGGTGCAATTTATGTTCTCTGGCAAATAAAGTTTCTGGAAAAAAAAAATACAACTTTACCTGCTTGCTCTTTTGTAATCCTGTAGTAATAACTGTAGGAGACTAGTAGCCTTTTCTCCTTTGTAATAACGAGGTTTGAATAACAAGTTTTGAGTAACAGATGATTACACTGTGCCTGGTTAATTATTATTGGTTGTTTATCAATCTATTTAATGGTCTTTACAAGTAACAGAAAGCTGAATATGAAAACAGAACAACAATTCTATTATGTATTCTGGGAAATGATAATGACTAGTAACTAGGAGAGTCAAATTTTTTAGCTGAACATTGGAACTGCTGAGCAGTGCACTCAGGTGAGGACCAGACGTTCCATGGATCAGAAGCTCAGGGGAAGACGGGTCCACATTCAGAGTAGTGCATGGATTCGATGCCAATAAGACCTTATGACAAATGGAAACAAGAATACCTTCAGATCACTATAAAGGGGCGGATGATAAAATGTATCCTAAAAGAATTCATAATTTATTCCTAATTTCAAGAGAATATTTAGCATTTTAAATGGTGGTGTCTCAGGGACAAAAACCACCTCCATAAAGGAATGAGAAAAACCAACAAGCCCACTAAAAATCTACAGTAACCATGAAAGCTTGCATAACGAATTATCCATTAGGAAGGGCTTAAAGAGGTGTAGAAGGATGGCATTCTTTTCCAGCAGGTCATTTTAGCTTCCATTTACATAAAATTGCTGACAGCTCATCACGAATCAATTTGTCTTCAAAACTTCCTTGAACATAGTAAAACACATGATTTGAAAAAAAAATGTCCAAGTATATTCCTTCTCTCTGTTCTCCCCCCCCCACACACACACTCCTAATCAATAATTTTGGGAAATCAACTCTTCTGTTATTAAGCTTCCATTTATTTATCAAGAGTTTTAAATAACTCAGAAATGATCAAAGTAACTAACTGAGTCATCCAATAAAATTGATAAAAACTACTTCTGGAAAAAATGTCAATTTGGGGATATATTTGGGGATTTTTACTTTCCAGATGATTGCTTGCATTCTCAACCTCATTTTGTGACTCTCAGCATAAACTTTGTGCCATTTTTAAAAATTCGTGAATATGCAGATGTCAGTTTCCCTCCTTTCTGTAAATAATTTTGCTTTAATTATAAATGCATTATACAATCACAGCAGAAATTTTCAGAAATACATCAGGATATAAAAAAATGAAGTAAACTTACCCACGGGAAGCGGATGTAGCTCAGTGGTTGAGTGCCTGCTTCCCACCTTCGAGGTCCTGAGTTCAATCCCTGGTGCCTCCGTTTAAAAAAAAAAAAAATTACGCACAAATCCATTTTGAATACATTGTTCCATATTCTGGCATTCTTTGTTTTTTTTTTTCTACACAGATGTATATTAGTTGAGATAATAGTATTGATTGAACACTTGTCAGGCCCTGTGGTATGTATTTTACTTACATTAGCTGGGTTCATTTAATTCTCATGAGAACTCTACATTAATTTTGCAACTCTTTATTGTGCCCTTGTAACATTCTTCTATAAATACTTTCTCAATTCATTAAAAAGTCTTGGTAAACATTATTTTGAATGCCTGCACTTTATATGGAATAGATGTACCATAGCATGATTATTTAAGTCAATTCAATTTACATCTTTCCAATTTTTCATTAATGGAAATAGTATCACTTTAATTGCATGACAAGTATTATTATTATAAACTTATGATAGTTACATCTTTGACATAATCTTCACATGTATTTATGATTGCAACATTAAAATAGATTCCCAGAAGTGGAATGCTGGGTCAACGGCATGGACCATTTTATGTAGTAGATAGTAATTTTAAAGGGGAATTTCCAGAGCCAAAGATATTTTACTTAGTTCGAATTTGCCTTGTCAAAATGTAAAACTAAAAGTCAGTTAATTATTCAGACAGCTCCCCAAACATGCAGGCAGAATGATTCGGAGCCTTTAGTCAATTGGATGTTTGCCTGTAATGCTTTTCTAGTTTTCTTTAAAGTCCCTATGGAAAATGAGAATGATCACAAACAGTGATCATCTTTCTGCCTGTCTAGAGCTCCATTCCTGCCAGAAGGAAACTAATTCCAGCAGCATTTGCTCGATATCTAGCCAGCAGCTCTCTGACTAAACTGCCCTGTGAAATCTTCCAAGTGCTATGACATAAAGATGGTCAATTTAGGGGCCACGAGGACAGCTCTGGACTTGTTAGGTTGCTGCCAATGCCGTCTTCCTTCTTTCTCTTCCTTCTTCCTTTGATGGCAGGGACTATACAGGTGCTTGATATATGAAAGAATAAAGTTAGCATTGATGCAGCATGACTAAGACTCCATTTGGGGAACTAAAAAGAGGCAATTAGATATATGTTCACTAGGAAAACTGGAGTACAATTTGGATCATGCCTTGTTTTGCCAGGGCTGCTCTAACAAATACCAGAAAACTGGTTGTGATAAACCACATGAATCTATTGTCCCATGGCTTCTGAGGCTAGAAATCCAACATCAAGATATCAACAGAGGAATGGCTATGGCTCAAGTGGCTGAGCTCCCACCTCCCACATGGGAGGTCCCAGGTTTGGGTTCCTGGTGTCTCCTGAAAAAACAAAAATGAACAACAATCAAAACAAACAAAACAACCAACTCAGGGAAGCTGATGTGGCTCAGTGGTTGAGCTCTCGCTTCCCACATACGAGGTCCCAAAAAACAAACAAACAACAGCACAATATCAGCAGGGCTTGCTTTCTCCTGGAGGGCGTACTGTTCCGGCAACCCTCCGATGTACAGTGAACTTTCCCTCCTTGCCTCTGCTCCTTGGATTTCCACTGGCTTCCACTGTGTCCCAATTCCTCATTCCTAATAAGAACTCCAGGCACATAGATTAAGGCCCTCCTGGATTCAATCTGCCCTCATCTAAATCGGGTCCTCCCAGATCCTATTCACAAAGGAGTCCACACCTTAACCAACAATACGACCGTCAAAGGTCCTGTTTGCAAATGGTCCCCAACCACAGGAACATGGGTTAAGACGTGAACATATCTTTATAGGGGACATGATTCAATCCCCAGCACTTCACTTCATCTCACATCACCCTTATAAAAAATGCCTAAGTTATTGAGCAAAAGTGAGACTTATCACTGAAACTTTATGCAAAGACAAATAAGAAAAAAATGGTTATAGTGATTTAAAAACATGATAGGATATAAGGATAAGGATTGGAAATTTTGCTCTGATCTGAAAGTAATTGACAGGAGAAAGCTTGGCAAGATTTTGGATTTGTTGAAAAAAGAAAAGTTGGAAACAACCCAGGTGTCCATCAACTGATGAATGGATAAACAAATTGTGGCGTATACACATGGTGGAATATTATGCAGCGGTAAGAAGAAATGAAGTTGTGAAACATGACAACATGGATGAAACTGGAGGACCTTATGTTGAGTGAAGCAAGCCAGACACAAAAGGACAAATACTATATGATTGCGCTATTATGAACTAAATATATTATATGAAATATGAATATGGGTAAAATTGCATATATAAGACCATTTTTCTTTGAAGTTGAACAAATATAGAATAATACTACAAAATGTTAATATCAGACCAAAAAAAGCCATTACACTAAGTGAAGGAGACCAGACACAGAGTACTACTATTGTATGATCCCATTTATATAAAGTGTAAATATAAATCAATTTATAAAGATGAAATTAGATTTGTGGTTATGTAAGGCTGGGGAAGGAATGCTAAGGGGTGTGGAGTCTTTCTTTTTGGAGTAATGAAATTGTTCTAAAATTTTTGAGATGATGAATGTACAACATTGTGATTATACTAAAGCAATTGATTATACACTTTGGATAGATCATATGGTATGTGAATATAGTTCAATAAAACTGCTTAATAAACAAAAAATAAGAATAATTGATGAAATATTCAAAAGGTAAATGTATCTTGAAATCTAACTCATTCTATAAGATGAAAAACTTAGATTTAATTTTTAACAGGTTGATTGACATATGATTAATATATAATAAACTACACATACTTAAAATGCACAACTTGTTAAGATATGACATATGCACAAACCCACAAATCACCACAGTCAAGGTAATACATATATCCATCACCCCCAAAAGTTCCTTAGTGTCCCTTTGTAAACCCTCCCACCCTGCTCCCCACCCCCACACTCTTCCCAGGCAACTGCTGTTCAGCTTTCTGTCACTATTGCATGGTTTCATGTTGTAGAATTGTATATAAATGGAATCATATAGTGTGTACTGTCTTTCATCTGACTTCTGTCCCTCAGTGTAATTATTTTGAGATTTGTCCATGCTGTAGTGAGAGGCAATAGTTTATTCCCTTTTATTGCTGAGTAGTATTCCATTGTATCAATTTCATTTTTAAATGGATATTATAGCTCTTAAATTCAAATTTATTAGTGCTGCATAAGAGAAAACTGTATGATCCACATACACTATGAGCTTTCCTCCCTCCCCACAAACAAGACGATGAGTGTTTCTATAGCATCACTGTCCCCTAATTATTTAATGAAATGCTGTTTCTGGCATTGTGTACTCTTTAAAGCTAGAATGTTGTGGGAATGACAAAACACAAACATTCATCTATGCTGCACAGAATTTACAGTATTTCACTCTATGTGAAATGCTCGTCTGAGACTCTTTCTCTTCCCTTGCTGGGCCAGGGAGAAGGATGTAACACAATGTGGATAAGATGTTCACACCATCATAAAGGCAGGCAATGCAGATGTGAACTGCTCTGGCCCGAGTAAATAATAGCAGCAGCAAGCAACTTCCAGTAAGTAACAGCATTTACCACTAGAAAGCAGTAAGATGATGACCTAACATTTATTGAATGCTATGTATCCAGGAACTGTGCTTTAAATTTTAGGTACATTAGCTTATTTTCTCATTTGCTTCCCAAAAAAACTCTACATACAATTTTAAATTTTATGTTTTATTTTTTCACTTAATATTATACTGCATGCATTTTCAGTGTCATTAACAAATTCTGACAAATTGATAGAATGTTCATATTTATAAAATCCCCTGTAACATGCCTTTGACTTAGATTAAAGTAAAAAGAAGGAAACAATTTGTGGGGAATGTGTCCCACAGAAGATGGGCCAAGAGGAGGAGAAGGGGCAATTTAAGTAAGATCAGAATGCTGGTGGTGATAGTTAAGGAAAAGGGCAAGAGTGAATCCTTTTCACATGTGGGAGGAAGAAATTAGAGTTTACACCACAAGGGTAGGGTAGACTACTCCAGTCTTTGACCAATGAATTGGAAATTAATCTGCACAGTTTGAACATTGGTTGGGCCAGAGGACTGAAGAGAGGACAGGAACAAGGGACCACCTAAATACTCTTCACATTTTTACAGAATCTTAACAACTTGGCTAACTTGTAGCTGTGATAACAATAAAGAATCACAACACATGCAGCCTTCTGAATAGTTTAACGAGATTGTATCTGTGGTCACCTGCCTGGAAACATAATCTGATCTTCCTAGATTACATCATCTTAAAAAAATATGCTGGGGCTTAAAAAAATATGCTATAGATTTGGGTATCTGCTCCATGCAGGAGTGCTAAGACTTACTATAAGTCCACAAAAGAATCCTTTTAAAAGTTTATTTTGTGAGAAGAGGGACAAGAAATGACTCCATTCTGCCTTTGAGGACATGCAAGGTGCTAGCGCAAAAAAGGGCATCGCTGATGAATAATCACGTGTCCTCATGTAAGACGATGTATGGGTAGAAATGGGACCAGGAACAGGCAATGTGCCCACAAGGCCTCCCTGGGTAAGGAGCAAATGAAAAAATCCTGGGGGGAGTGGCTGTAGTTCAGTGGTTTGAGCACCTGCTTCCCTATATGAGGTCCCGGGTTCAATCTCGGTAAAAATCTAGGGCTCACTCTAGGCAAATATCCATTCTGAGTATATACTCCAAGCAATATCAAATAAGTAAATTCACTCTGCCTTTTTCTTGCTAATTATCTAAACTGCTTATCTTAATCCCTGAATCATGAATTCACTAGCTGGTAACAGTCCACTTTCATATTTAGAGAGCTGAGTATTGCCCTGAGGTTCTTATTTTAGTTACAGCTGTTTGTTGGTTGTATTTTATTTTATCTGGAGCTGGCATCTATCTGCTTAGAGTTTTTACCCTTTGGTCTAAGTTTCTACCTTGAAGCCTTATAAAATATGTGTGGTCTAATTTCCACACTAGTTTCTCTAAAGATTCTCACATAACACAGTTTTATTTCCCTCCCCTATACTGGTCATTTCCTCCTTAAATACCCTCCAATTTTCTAACACCCTCTTCAGAATTTGATGCTCTCTACACGCCACTCCAGTGTGGCCTGACAGAGAAGGGTAGTCCCTCCTTAACCTGAGTTACTGTCCAAGTTAGAGAGGAGGACAATTTAGAGCCTGCGCTAAGGCGCTTTGGCCTAGAGGGCAACTTGTTGCCAAGCCACATTTTCTTACCTGCCATGCCCCAATCACATGCCTCCCCTGTTTTCCATGTGGACTTCACATTCCTTCTTGTTAAGCTTCTGCTTGTTGCGTATCACCCATTTCTACAGTGCATTTAGAACATTTTTGGATTCTGTATCTGAAATCCATTGCATTTGCCACCCCTCTTAGCACTGGAATTTGTAAATCTGATGAAAATGTTTTCCATGTTTGCATCAAATCATTGATAAAAATGCTGACTAGAGCACAAACTAAAGACTAAACACCTTCCTCCATACTGACATTAAGTCATTAATCTTTGGATATGGTTATTGGGCATGTACGTAGCTAATACTTTTATTGTCCTAATAACTTAGCCAAAGTTGCAATCACCTTAGGGTATAGGAGTCACATCTTCACATCTCTGTGTTCTTAGTACCAAGCACAGTGCCAAGCACATGGCATGTATTTAAAAACATATGTTGGTTGGATAAAGTGCTTGGCAATATCTTTTATTTTAAAATTTCACCCGGACCCTAAGGACATTACAAAAGGCGCTGTTATGATGACTGAAGTCCAGATAATTGCTTATTAAAACATTACCATGAAATCTGAGTCTAGTAATCCTGTAAAGGAAAGAAATGATATCATCGTGACTTTCTTATTGACCTTATTGGGTCTTAGTTATCATTGTTTTCTCTTTAGGTGTTCAAAGACCATATTTCAGTAACCTATTCTAGATTATTTTTAAAGATCTGCTTTAAATTCACCAAGCTCTAGTTTGCCTTAAGGTGATCTTTTTCTTCGTGGTTATTGAAATGCCATTTAATGACTTTTGTCTTCTGCAACCTTTCCTTCCCTCCCTATTTTTCCAAGATGACAAAGATGTTTCAGGGATCACATTTACAAATGGCCTCAGGCCCCTGAGATTTCATTTAGGATGTCCACAGGCTGTCCATTTGCCTTATCCACATTGGATTTCTAGTGTCCTGATATTCAACCGGAATTGAACTTCCCATTTGTATCAGCACATCCTCCTTTTCAAGATCATCACCATGATCAAAAAAGAAAGAAACTAACCAGCACCGTGTTAAAGGCTTTACAGCTTAATCTCATCAGGTCATGGCAACCACTCCACGAGGTAGGCACTGTTGTTTGCTTGTTTTGTAGCAGTGAGGCTGAGGCACACAGGGGTCCAGTAACTGGCTTAAGGTGCAGAGCAGAGCAGTGATGGAAGCCGGCTTCAGATTGTCAAACCCTGCCCTGAATGCCCATCTAGCTCTCCACTCTTGGCCTCTTTCTCTACACATTGTATTCCTTTTCTTTTTTTAAATTTCCGTTTCTCTTCTGACTTACAGAAACACGGCAAGATTTTCATTTTTTGGCAACTCAACCCTGCAGTGTGTGGTGACGAGCCATAGCTCTCAGCAGCGTCCTGAACCTTTGTTCACCTCCAACCCAGGCCCCGTTTGTCTCAGCGTTATCAGAGCCCTGAAAAATAGAAGTTTGTATTGGGGTTACTTTGGCTCAATGGGGGAGAAAAAGACCTGCGGAGAGTGAGGAGTAGAATCAGGTGTTAGGAGCATTTGGAAGCAGAATAAGGGATATTATATAGCTGGTGCTGGGCTACTTTTCCATCGAATGGGGACAAAGGGGAATAGGTTTCAATTTACAGAGGAAAAAATGTAACAAAGACTGCATTCTTCTGGTTGCATCTGCATACTTTAAAACCCACATTTTATTTCCTACCACAGCCGCCCAAGCAATCTGGGTTCCCACGCAAACCTGCAGTGCCTTCTGGAGAGGAAGTTTTTATGAATATTTTAGAAAAAAACGACAACAAAAACAAGAACAAAACAAAAACGGCTGGCTGGTTCTGCATCTCAAAGATCTCAAAATTCTTATGGATTTTGAGCCCTTTTAGAACAATATGAATATTTTTTCCTGGGTAAGTCAATAAGAAAACTCACTCTTCTAAACAATAATGCTTTGTTTTTCTCAAGTTGAGGAACTGAAATAATGGAGAAAGTCTGCTCTTAATTTCTCCAACCAGATGAAATCTAAAAACCATGTGGCTTGAGTGATCATTGAGTAAACATAACAAGTATTGTGGAACACACATGAACCTCCAACTTGCTGGGTGCTCACATGTTTTCCTTCATTCCCAGAAGAATTGCTAAAACCAGCAATTAAGAACAGTGAATGCCAATACTTTGCCTGGAACTGAATTGGGGGGTCAAGCTAAACTATCCGCAAAATTTGAAATCTATAGTTAAATACAGCCTTGGTCTTAAATTTCCATAATCCTCTCTTTGTCATCAACTTTCTGCAATAACTTCTTTTGGCATTGCTCTGCCTCAGTTTACTAGTTTTCCTTTCTTATGTAATAATCTCCATAAACAACCTCTTGCTCAACCACTCTTCATTCATTTATCGTTCTCCAGTTATTTTAACTGAAGTATGAACATATGATTTTGCTTTAACTTATCTATCCTTGTGCTTAAAAACCTAACTGAATAGTCTTAGGTATGTATGTATATATGTCTGCATGTATGTATGTATTTTCAATCCCAAGGACATTGCTCATTTAAAGTGAGAGGTTAAGCAAAATGGAGAAACTTATTCCCACCCTCTACTTCTGGCACCCCCCAAAATGAACTAATAATATTTTAGATATTATTATCTTTACCGAGAAACTTGTTGCAAAGTATTTTACAGAAAGGGCATTTACTAATAATATTTTGTTTAAAAAACAGTCTGAAAGACTGTTCAAATTGTACATTTTCTGTACTAAGCTCTTCTTTTATCTATACCAATACTGTCACTTCTGACTTTTCCAGCTTCCTTATCCCTCAGTGGAACAATTCTGAGGCCAATTCCACGGAGTCTCTCAGAGGGTTCCCATTAGCACTAGCCCTTCCAGTGATGCACCCATCCTTTATTATCCCACCTCTCCTGTCTCAAAACCCCACTTTACAGATTGCCTCACAAATTAACTACTTTTATTCAAGTCCTGAGATCAGGTTTTGTTTTTAGGGTAACTCAAACGGAGGTAGAAATGATTCTCTCTGGGAATCCTGAGGGCAAAGTTTGTATCTCTGCAGAATTGTTGCGTTCCCAGTTTAGAGAGACGACGGGGCCAACTAGAGCTGCAGTCCCGTCAGATGCACGCCGCGATCTGCCACTACCTGTTCCTCGGTGCCTTACGGCCCTTGTCGTCAAAATCAAGCGTTTGATGGAGACCCTTTTTGAAGCCCAAAGGCCTCTCTTGGCTCTGAGGTTCAATAATTTAGGCTTTAAAGACGAGTGTTACTTTCAATGTTTATTGTCCCTACTCTCTTCTTCACTCTCTCCGTCCCCATTATCAGCATGACGGTTTGTCTAAAAAGAAATATAGGTATCATCGCATATTTTAAAAGCGGCAAAACTACAGCTGAAAACATTCACTAGCTCTCAAAATAATTATATTTCCACCCTGAGCATTTGACTTTCCTGCTCAACCTAAGGTATTAAAAAATTTATAAAATATTTTGAAATCACTGAGTAAAAGTAAAAATTACTAATGACACAAATTTCCTCGAGGACAATTATGTTGCTGAAGGTATGTTGCTCAAGTACAATCAAATAAAAAATTAACGTCAGAATTTAAACTCCCTGGGACCAGATGTGGATTTGCAAAGTTCCATGTGCCTTCCACACAGTTTAAATTTTCCTTCCAGGGCATGTGTATTAGTGGGGTTGACTATATTTTATTCCTCTTCTCAGTTATAATGTATTCTGTATCCTGTATCCCGACAGTTCTGTTGACTGGAAATGAAAACAACAGGTATAAATAATATCATTTACCCTCAGAAGTTAAGCTTTAGAAAGACTGCTCTACCTAAGGTTGTTTTCATCCTGATTGCTTGTTTTGTAAGGTTTTTCCTTTTTTTAAGATGTTCTATTTATGCTACAGCAGCCAATGGAAATAGAAGCAAATTACCCTGTGAAGGAGGTAAACAAGTTGTTTACAGTGCAGCATGGCAGGGCTCCAGGTATATTCACTGAAAGGCAGTAAGAGGCCTGGGTTCCAAGTTGCTGAGAGAACAGAGCCCTGGATCTGCTGAGTCCTGGCTCCAGCAAAGTCCACAGGGCTTTAAAACAGGAAGTCACGTGTGGTGTCATTATCAGCTGCTGAGAGAGACAGATGCACCCAGATCAATATCCCTGTCCAGCATCAAAGACGTATTGTTATCTCACTGGACATTTTTAACCAGGCAGAACAACACGACTCTTTTTATTTCATCAGAGCCGGTAGAAGCCTCCAGGATCTTTCCCCTTTTCCTGATTAAAGGGGTGAGACAGAGGCTTAACAGGTGTTTGGGAGCCTTAGATTTAGAAACTTCCTTCAGCTAAAAGATAAGGTGAGCATTTTGATCTAATTATTTTGTTGGTGTCAGGGCACAATGTCTGTAAATGAGCTAATGACAGCAATCATCCTCCTGACCTTTGCTGATTTTAAAGGAAAGTGACATAATTTATCTGTTTTATGTGCTGCTGAAAAAGCTTGTCACCGTCCTACCTGTGGCTTTTGTGTGCCATTTCAAATTAGTGATTACCATTTTCTCAAGATGGACAATTAAGTATAACTACTCTCAAAGCTGGGGACTAGGAGAACAATGAATGCCTCCTTCGTTTGGAAGTTACCCAAAGTCAAGTAGAGGACTGAAGTGGTCTACTTTAGAAGAAAAAGAGAGGTTGATTTTTCCTTTTAGTTAACAGGATAATTGGCTTAATTTTCCACTGTACACTACGGGTATACATGCAGCTAGACTCTTCCAATGGGAAACTTTTCTATGGCTTTCATATTTGTCACTGGTTACAATCTACCATCACACCTTATAGTATTTAGTAGGAACATCCACTAGGAATGGGGCATTCTATCAGTCTCTCACAGTGCCTGCAATTTAATATTTTACAGATATTTCAACAGGTGGCATGAAGAGGTCTTCCATTTTCCGCTGGCCTGGAAAATTGGGGAAAAAAGCAAAAATTTATATATACATTTTAAGAGCTGAGGATTAAATGAGATCACTAAAGTCACCAAGGAGGGGAAACAGTGGAGAATATTCACTATCACAGGAGTCCCTACTCACCCTATTGCCCACACTGCGAGCAAAACTCTTGTCAAAATTAAACTAAATTCAGCTAGCTCTGGAAGTGGCTGGGTCCCAGACTTAAAAATAGACTTGCATTTCTTATGCAATTGGAAACCTTTAACTCATTCACATTATTTTCCCTAATATGTGTCTTTTCATTACCTACCTACACTGTTGACTTGTTTTGGTGAGAATGAATTCAGAAGGGGGAAAACATGCAGGAAGCATTAGGAGAAAGACACCCCATGTGCTATGATAATGGCATTTAGTGCCTTTTTCCTGGTCTCATCACCGAACAACAAGTGCTCATTATTATAAAGTTTCCATTTTCTTAAAAGAAGAATGTTTGGTAAGAGAAAACAGGCCAGGAGTTTATTTAATGAGTAGTAAAAATACATTCTTAAAGACTTCCTTTGAGTAGTTCAACGTTTCCAACCTGAACTGGAAAATGGGCTTACCTCCAGCACCTGCTAATAATGTCCCCAAAGCCTAAAGCTCCATTGAACAGATATGTGCAGGACATAAATGTGAGTGCCCATTAAAATAGTTTAAATTCCCCAAATCTGGAGTTTAATCATTTACATATTCTCATAACACATGTGTGTTCAGTGATTTCTTCTTCAAAGAGCCTTTTAAATGTTAATTAATTAGATAATGTGTTCATGCTGTACCTTTAAGTCCAATTCATGATTGTATCTGGCATATGGTGCCAAAGGAATCTGTCCCAAGACGCCACTAAAATGCACAGAGCACCGCAGGAGGAGAGCTTCCCCTGTGGCCCCATTCCCTGCAGTGAGTTAGCAGCGGTACACAAAGGGAATGCTATCGAGAAACTAAAGATGCTAAAAGTGGCTCTAAGCTCGGGAGAGATTTTACAAAAGGAGAAAACATGTTTTTCATCTTTCATAATTAGCCTTTGCAAATATGTAAGACGTTGTTTTATTTTGCTGGAAAAACCACGCTGCCAATTGGTTCCTTCACTTATTGCTGTAACAAACATCAGCTGAGCTGGGCGTGGGCTGAGGACCATCCAAGTAGCTGAGGAGATGGAAGTGAGTGAGAAGACAGAACCCCTGCCTTCCCGGAGCACAGGGGCCAGTGGGGAGGACAGCAAGAAAACAATTTAAATATAACACCACCTTAGCTAGATATATTTTCTCTTTGGTGTAATGGAAGGATGCTATGGTGTGCCTCTCAGATGCCCCCTCCAGCTCCGAGGCGCTCATAATCCTCCAGCTGTGGGGGTCCCGGATGCTGAAGGCCCACTGCTGAATGCAATCCTGGGCATTGCCCCAGCTGAAGGGAGCTGCCTAGACAGAGATTTTACCCAACCCTGTACAGTCTGAATCCAGTGACTAGGACATCTCTCAAGGGCCATCCCGGTTCCAAAACTCCCTGTAAGATCAGCTGAGGCCTCAGTTGCAAATGCATTGCAAATCAACTCCTCCTCCTGCACAATCCTGCTTCCCCTCACTTCCTTCTGGGTGCTGTTCCAGCCTACACTCCCAGATAAGCCTCCTGAACATGCAAACATGAGCTTCAGAGTCTGTTTCCTGGGGAACTTGACCTATAACAGTTGCTGCCAAGAGCCATCAGAGGAAGCAGCGGGTGAGGACCCATCACCACCGGTACACTGAGGCCAGATAGCCCTGGCATACAAAAGTGCTGCAACTCTCCACATTTTCTCTGGTAGTGGACTGGGCCGGGACAATAGTGGCAGGGAATCCACTGGTGGGTGCAGTACCTTAGGTGATTCAGAGGTTCAGGGGAAGTAGTAATTGTAAGGATTGTGAATATGATGGTTGTTGTTGAGGTGTATCGATGCAGTTGAGCAATGGCTCCCAGCCAGGGCTGGTTTTGCTCCCCAGGGATTATCTGCAAAGGCTGGAGACATTTTGGTTGTCACAGCTGGGGAATGGGTACTCTTGGCATCGTGACTAGAGGCCAGGGTTACTGCTAAACATCCTAAGCACAGCACAGAGAATTATCAGGTCCCAAATGTCAATAATGCTGAGGTTGAGAAATCCTGGATTAGAGAAAGACAATGAAAGGCTGAGGGTGATTAATTTAAGGCCAGTGTGAAAGCCAGAGTGTTCCTTGGCAAAATATAAAGAGATTATCCTCTTCTGTAGCTGGAGGGCAGAAAAAGCTGAGATTTGGAAGCAGAGCTTCATTATTAGGGTATTGGAGCCCCAGAAATTTTGACTTTTCAACTCCAGCAAATCTGGAAGGGTTAGGTCTCTGATTTCAAAAGAGTGGGACCCTGAAAATTGCAGTGGGTCATCTGGGTTGATGAAGTTGCCAATTTTGAATCCCTAAATATCCCTCAGACTGCTGAGCCTGCAGAAGTAGCCCACTCATCCCTGTTAAAGGCTAGCACTCTCCCCTGGCTTGAGGCCCCTGCCCTGCTCTCTGCCTTTCAAGACAGGCACCAGTGTGGATACTCAGAATCCACCCTCACTTTGCCTCCTTGCCACTCAACTGATAACTAGGGTTAAATCTTAACATAACCTGATTAGGGAACTTCAGTGTCTGCTAAGGTAGGAAAGGAACTTTACACAGACGGGGCTATAGGACTGTGGCAGTTTGAGATTATTTATGAATTCCAAAAAGAGAGATTATGTTTGTAAACTGGTTTGTTCCTCTAGGCATGATACCCTTTGATTGTATTAGACTCAGCTGGTATGCCTTTGATTAAATTATATTAAGATTAGGGCTTTGATTCGACCACATCATTAGGGCTACTCACTTTGGGTCCCACCCCCTTTGTGGGCTATATACGGACACTTACTCAAGGAGAACACAGAAAGCAGATACATGAGAGGAATAGAAAGAGCTCCACAGACACAGAAGAGGAATGAACTTTGATCCTGCGGCCCCAGGAAGAGAGATGAGCCATTTGCCTGATAGTCCACAGCTGACCTTGTGAAGAGAACACAGCAGCTAAGACCAGAAAGAAATGAGCCCTCCAGCCTACAGCTGAAATCAGAAGAAATTGGGCCCACGAAGCCTTAAGAGGAAGAGGTGGGTTTAACCCTCATAGACATTGCCCACCATCTTGCTTCAACACATGGCAACAGACATTTGGTGAGGAAGTAGCTCTTATGGTATCTTGAGTTGGACTCTTTAGGGCATTGTAACTGTAAGCTTTTACCCCAAATAAATACCCTTTATAAAAGCCAACAGATTACTGGTACTTTGCATCAGCACCCCTTTGGCTGACTAATACAAGGACCCAGCCAACATTCATCAGCAGGGGCCAGGAGAATATAAGTGGGATTGGACTCTGAGGGTACTAAATAATGGTGAGGGCATTAGGTATTTAATAGAAGAGAAAGTTTATTAACATTGGAGGGCCTTATAATTCAAGATTTACCATCTCAGCAATGACCATGCGAAATGGCACTCCCATACTGCTGTGATGACGCTCAGATCCTTGGAGAAGGTGCTGGCTCACACTAAGTGAAGTTAAAATGCTAGAATGGCCATGGAAGATGGGAAGAAGGGAAACGTGGTTCAGAGAAGTAGGTATGCTGTGCAGGACCAGCTGACTGTAGGGAACCAGATTTTGGAAGGCCAAGGGACCCCACTTCTCATCATTCTCATTGGCCCACTTGGGGGATTTGCGTGTTCCATACCTGCAACTCTGGGCTCCGTGAGTCTAGAGATCCTTGATCTCAGAGGGGGAATGTGTCCACCTTGAGAGGGTCTCATTAAATTTGATCCTATGTATGCTGCCCAGTCCCGCCAGGCTTCTCATACCAAGAAACCAGAAAGAAAAGAAAGCAATCACTCTCTTGTTTTTCAGTTATAAATGCCACAACAGAAATTTATACCATGTATATAGGAAAACAAAGGAAAGTGGGATTACTTCAGCCTAGAGGACTTGTGTCTTGGGGAGGGGTGGGTAGATAGCTAAGGAAATACATCTGCAAACTCATTGAATCATTATAAATGGAAGTCTTCGATTGATTTTTTTTAAAAAGCCCCAAGCAATACCTGGTTTGGAAGAAGCAGTAAGGCACAAAGTATATTTAAAGTGAAAATAATACAGGTAAGCAAACATTTGAGAGCTCTTCAAGTTTGCTGTTGAATACATGAAAAGTAAACAATGAAGGACTTTTGTTTTTTTCACTTATCAAGTGGCAAAATTTTTTAAATGGTAATATTCAGTACAAGTAAGAGTTCTGTGAAATAAGCTTCTCATCCACTCATGGGAGTATGAATTGGTGCAAACTTTTAGGTGGTGTTTAATAAAGGTATCCTTTGACCCAATAATTACTTTTCTGGGTGTGCATCATAAGGTAATAAATCTAAATATGAAATGAAAATCTTGATGAAGAAATATGTTTAATAGGGTAGTTTGCAAGATGAAAAAGGAACACGTTAGAGGAACTGTTAAAACCATATTCATTTATCTGTTCAGAATATTGTGTTGTTTATTAAGGATCGTGGAACTTTGTTATATGAAATATATTAAGATAATATTGCACTAATTTGGAAAATGCTTTAAATGCAATATCAAATGTAAAAGTAACATAATACAGAATGATTAAAAGTATGTAAAGTATTTGCTTAAAAATGGAAAAATTTGTATCAGATACTTTGTTGTTTTTTTGTTTTTTTTCTTTGGTTAGAATGTTGCAACTCTGATTTATGTGCACAACAGTTTAACATTGCCCTGCTCAGAATTGACTCTTTGTTTCTGAAATATTTTTCTTGATAGAATATGAGTGTAAATTAATGAGTACGCTACCCCATGCCCTACATATATATATAATATATATAATTATATGCCCTGCACAAAGACTCCCAATCTGAGATGCCTTTGGGGCTGAAATCCAGCCCAGAGGGAGGCGCTTACTTCTATTTCCTCCGCCCAGAAGGGCGACTCTTCTAATTAGCAGCAGGGCCCAGCTGCTCTGGGGAAGAGCACAGAGGAGGTTTCAGACTGGTGTGCACTTCCACAGTAGCCCTGTGTTTCTTCCACTGATACAATGATCTACCCACAGAAGAACACAAGTCAGAATACATCTGCCATTCCTGGATATGGGACCTTGAGTCATTTATTTCACTCCTGTAAAATGGGAATGTGTAAGAGAATTAGCCTGTGACTGTGATTAGCCTTTCACTTCCACCTCCCCATGAAAGAAGATTCTGATTGCTCTTCTCAGTCTCTTCACCTCCCCCAGCTCTCCAAAGAAGGTTCTGGTTTCCTAGACCAGCTCTTGTGAAGGCTGAGAGGTTGACGGCCTGGAGCTTTCTGCCATGACAGGTGAGAGCAGAGGCAGGAAGATGCAAAGGGAAAAGAAGACGATGAAGTGGTGCTGAGGACTATGTATCCACGTTCTGGTGTTAAATGGAAGGAAAGAGCTTGGGTGGGTTTGAGAATATTTACTTTTAGTGAGGACTGACTTTTTTTTAAGTAGAGAAGTTGTAGGTTTACAGAAAAATCATGCAGTGAATACAGACTACCCATATACCCCCTCCCCTCACAGCCACAATTTTCCCTATTAGCATTATTAGTGTGATACCTTTGCTACAATTGATGAAAGAATATTTTTATAATTGTACTATTAACTACAGCCCATAGTTTACAGTAGTGTTCACTGAGTTGTACAGCTGTTTTTTTTTTAAATTTTTATTCTAGTAATATATTCAATTGTAATATATTACAATAAATTAAGTAATAGTAATAAACAACCTAAAATGTCCCTTTTTAACCACATTCAAATATATAATGCAGTAGTGTTACTCACGATGTTGTACTAACATCACGGCCACCCATTACCAACACTGCTTCAACTACTCTAGAACTAACTGAGTCACAGCTTGATGATGCTGTAACAGCACGTTTACCATATAGGGTTGTGAGGATTTGAAAATGATGCCTAAGATATCATTCTGAAAATGATTTAACCTGGTAGATTCTTGATACATGGTAGGTACTCAGCTAATGCGAGTTTCCTTGTACTTTCTCCTTCCCGCGAGATGGAAAGGAAATAGGGAAGGAGAGTTGGGCTGTAGATGAGCTCAGAGGTTGAGAGTAGGTGAGAAATTGAAGTAGTTTTTACTTGTTGGCCTGGGATGGTGAACTTCGGAAAATGTTGGGGTGATGAGGCTGGGGAGAGGGTAAAAGTTTACGATGGCAGCCACAGGCACGGGGAGAAGCCCATGACCAGGGACAAGGGAAAGGCTTATGGAAGGGGCGCCAGTGAGCCGAACACTGAGTACAGAGGAGAAACCTCTTCCTTTGAGGGCTTCTCTGGATTTTCCTCCAGTTTTGAGGGACACACAAACGGCACCAGTTTGTACACTGTGCTGGGTTTGTGTCTGCAGGGTGCATTAGTACCTGCTTCTCCATAACCATACAGTTTCCCCCTTAATGAAATGACAAAGGGGTTCTGAGCCAGTGTTCCCAGCACCTCGGATTTCTGTGGCTTTATCTTGCAGACTAAGCCTTCATTTTGGGAAGAGGGAACTGAACAGGACCAAGACTTCAACATTCTCTTGCTCACCACACAGCCTTTGCTCCCGGAATCAAGCCAGAGAGCACATAAAATTGGGAGCTTTTCCTTCTGAGTCTGGAATCCCTAAGAAGGCCCCTTTTCCTTCTGAATTTGGAATCCCGAAGAAGGCCCTTTCCCGGGCTTTCAGGTGATCTGATTCACAGGCTATTTTTTCCTTCTGGGCTCAGGTGCCTGCCAGAGATTGGCTCAGAACGGGAGCCATCGCCGCTGATTAGGCAGCCGAGTCATTACTGCACTGCTCAGATCCTCACGGGCCGCCGGCGAGGCTGCAGAATAAACAAGCAGTGGAAATAATGAATGAGCGCTCGTCAGGAGAGCAACAAAGCATGGCCCGGCCGCAGTCGGTAGTAAACAAGGGCACATGCGGCCCGCGCCTTCCCTTCCTGTGCGGCGCTGCGCATCTACCCCGCAGGGCGCGGGGGGCGCCCGCCGCGAAGGAGCGGCGGGGCTTTGTTTTAACCGTGATTTTTAGCCTGCTCCAATTTGGGAATTCGGAGACTGGTGACCCACATGCTCTGAATGGATTGTTCTATTTTTGCCACTGCCTCTGCGGCGGACGACAGATTCTGGCATTTTCTACTCTTTTTACATTGCTTGCTGCCTAGATGAAGATGAAAACATGAGACTGGGCCAATGCTGTTAAAAATAAGGGCACCAGAGAAATTTAAGCAAATTTTAAAAAAAGACATTTGCGGTATCTTATCTTTTCTCTGCCAGCCTAGGGCATTTTGTTGTGTCACTAGCCGGGGCTTATTTACTATGCATTAGAATTCTGGTGACATTACTATTGCAATGATCTTTTTTAAAATTAGCCTGCCCTTGCCTCAAAACATCAGTTGTAGAGGTCTGGTATACAAGCCAAATATACAAAGACACACACGCGCGCGCGCGCACGCGCACACACACACACACACACACACACACAGACAAGGAGGTTTTCTTTTAGGATGATAACTCTTAATATGCACTAAAAGTTGATTTAAAGAGGAAAGATAATGTTCAATATTAACTCTTTACAGTAAAGCTTAGAGCAGACCAAGCAGATAGAAAACTAAGAAATAACGTGGTGAATTTAGTCAAGATAGATAATGGAGTCAAGTTAAGTTTTCAGTAGGACAGGCGCTTGTTTCGCCTGAATTGTCCAAAACATTACATCAGGTCTCCACTTCCTTCAGTTTATGCAGGTCACCTCCCAGGGTTAGAGTTTCCCCAGAGGCCCAAGGGGAAGCGCAGTGTCTTTTAAGTCCCAGAGCATTTGCTCTGGGTTTGAAGTCATCTAAAAATGAAATGATTGAGGAGATGAAAAACAAAACCAGAAGTACTCAACTTAAGAAGTTGTCATTTATTTCTACCCTTTTCACCTAGCACAACTATCTGGACAAAAATATGTGTTAAAAATACGTTTCTAAAGCAAATGAATCTATAGATAAATAAATTTCATGTCTTTTCTTTCTTTTATCCTTGCTTAATTCTGTTAACACAAAGATGCAAACATTTGCACAAGGTTTTCGTTTTTCATTTGATCTTTACGACCCTTAGGACATAGCCAGGAAGACTTAATATTATTTTGAATCCTTACCTGGGTTTTCCTAAAACTAAATATTGTTGTTAATTCAGTATATTCAGACATCAAATAAGAGGGCAAAGGTAATATTACACAAGTGAGAAGGTCGTGAAAAAAAAAGGAACCATTTAGGAAGCCAAATCCTAGGAGATTTACTCTCCTTAATTCTGGGAATGAAACAGTGTAATGAGATGGAAGCCCACACCAGGGTTCTGCAGATGGGGTCTGGGATGGATTTAATAAGGGAGCGAGGAGTTAAAGGGCTAGAGAGATTGTGCCAAAATAATTTTGGCCCTCAATCCCAGAGCTTTAGTCGTTGGCTAAGTAGAGGTACAAATGAAACTGCTCTGCGCCGCTTATGCTTGGCCATAGTGACAAGTTCTGGTTTTGTTTTCAATGAATGTGATCCTAAGGCCCTGGATAGTGCTTATTGTATAATGAGGGAGGCCTTAAAAAAGTATTAAAATGAAATATTTATCCAGACCTTCCATAAACCAACTTACATGAGGAGCAGTTAGTGTGATGCTAATTAATTTTACCGACATATACTTCTTGGCAATAAAAAGCCTTGTGGATAATTAGTTTGCATGGAAAAAGTAAAACCTTGCAAATATTAAATATTTAATAATTAATACTTGGGAACTCAAAATGACTACATATCTTACCTGACCATAAAATGTATAATGCTGGACACAGGGTATGACAATATTATAAATGACTCATAAAGCTAAACATGTGTCTTCACTTTAAATTTTACCAGTAGCAAACCAACTCTGGTTCCCCTAGTCATCCTAGGTGACTCCTCCCTACCAGTTTCCTTACAACTTGCTATGCACCGCACAAATAAACTTTATCAGTTTTCAGTTTCACTCAGGGCTCATGAGACTGAGGTAATGTGTTCTGACAAAAGTGCAATTTCTTAAAACTCATCTCTGAGAGAGTAGCCTGTACACTTTAACCTATTATGAAAGTGGAACTATTTTGCTCTCATCATCCTCATCATCACTACTACTTCTAACACGATTATCACTACCATCTCATATTCATGTGTAGCCATATCCCAGGCCTGGAGTGGTGGTGGTAGGCAGCATTCAAAAATGGCTCCCGATGATCGCCACTTCCTGGTATTCACGCCCTTTTGTAAAAGTGTGGGCTGGACCTACTCACTTGCTTCTAATAAGTAGAATGTGGCAAAAACGATGGGATGTCTCTTCTGAGATTCAGTTATAAAAAGGTCTGACTTCCATCTTGCTGGCTCGCTTTCTTTCTCTGTTTTTTCTCAAGAAAAGCCCATGTGGCAAGAAACTGAGGGTGGCGTCCAGCCATCACCAGTGAGCAACTAAGGCCCTCAGTCCAGCAACCTCGAGGAACTGAATCCTGCCAACAGCCGTGTCATAAGCTTGCAAACTGTTCTTCCCAGTCTAACCTCAAGATGCGACTGCAGCCCTGGATGAAACCTTGACTGTAGCCTGTGAGAGACACTGAGCCAGATGAGTCAGCCAAGCCTTGCCCGGGTTCCTGACCCTCAGAAACTGCATGGCAATAATTTTTTTTTTAAGCTGCTAAATTTGTGGCTTATGTGTTACACAACAATAGATTAATGCAAGAGTCAACAAGCATCGGATTCCCATTCACTCTGGGCTGGGTACAAAATAGAATAAGACAAAGTCTCTGCCTTCAATAACCTCATCGTGTAGGAGGGGAGAACAACGAGTGAAATAAAATAAAGGAGCTCAAAACAATGGAATAATTATGTTCCTAGAGCTATTGGCAAAGAGTAATTGGAGATTTGTGTAGGGAGCATTGGAGTAGGAGCAAGGGGAAATGAATCCAGCTTCTCCAAGGAAGTGTCAATTAAGGGGAGACTGAACGGATGGGTGGAAGTTCTACAAGCTGACCAGGGAGGAAAGGACAGTTTAGAAAGAAGGACGTGCTGAAATGAAGTCATGAGGGCAAGAGAGAGCATGTGCATCCTGGGAATCTCAAGGAGTTTGGGTAATTGGAGCAGAGGATATAATAGGGAAGAGGACAGAGGAAAAGCTATGGAGAAAGGCAGGAACCTGATTTGATTAGCAATATCATACTGAGGTGTTTGGATTGTATACTGTAAGTCAGGGGTTTTCAGGCCTTCTTTAGGTAGAGAAAAGCTTTTATAAAAGACCAAAAGGGATTCATAGATGAAACAGATAAAAAGAGCTACTCAGGTTAAATGGGAATCTAGATCTGAAGACCCTCCTCTTTCCCCTTATGTGATCCTTGAAACACTTCTAAGAATCCTGGTTTGAAAGCCATTGTTTTAGGCCATGAGGAGCCATTGAAGGATTCTACGCAGAAGCATGATTTGGTCAGAGTTACATTCCAATAGTTAGCTCTGGCAAAAGTGTGGAGGGTGGGAAGCAGCAGAGGACCAATTAGGAAAGCATTGTGAAAGGCCATGTGGCTCCTAGCCAAGATAGTGGTGGTAGAATGTGGATATGGAAGGTTACCATTGACTGAAGCCTGAGACAGAAGTGCGGTCCAGTGTGGACTTAAGCATCATTACTGTGGCTGTTCACCCCATTCATTGAGAGAGATACTAGAGAAAGAGGAGCAGATTTGGGGCAGTAGACACTGATTTGGGGAATAGATGCTGAGTTGAGTTTAGACCTGAGATACAGTGTTAGAATCTAGAAAACAGTTAAAACATTACTTCTCAAGGGCAAGAGAGAGGTTGGAGTTAGAGATGGTGACTTTGGATGCATCATTATATAGATAATAATAAGATCAATAATAAATATAATATCACTTCTTCAATGCTACCATGTGTTTCATAGTGTACTAAGCAGTATATAGGCTTTGCCTTATTTGATCCTCATAACAGCCCACTGGGGCTGTTGCCATAATTCTCTCTATTTTGCAATTGAATATATCAAGGCTGAAAGAAGTTGCCTAAGGTCCTATAACTCATGGTGAGTCAAACCCAGGACTTTAAAGTGAGAAGAGAAGAGATCCTGAGAGGACATCAACTTTTAAGAGGTCTGACAATGAAAAAAGGCCTAGGAGAGAAATTGAGAAGCTGTGTAGGAGGTAAGAGGAAAATTCATATTGTCACAGAATCAGAGAAAAAGAGTTTTTCTAGGTTGGAATGGTGTTTGCAGCCAAAGGCAGTAGAATCATCAGGTAAATTATGAACTTTTAGGGAGGCCTTCAGTGATAAGTTTCAATAGTTCAGTTGAAACAGAAACATGATTCTGTTGACTTAATGGGAGGTAAGGAAGTGGAGACAATACCCCTCTTTCAAAAAATGTGATTGTAAAGTAAAAGGAAAAAACAAAATAATATGTAGACAATCTTGTGATAAATTCTGATGTATGGAATACTTTCTTACTTGATTATTTTCTCATTCAGTGCTAGAAATTTCTTTCAAGTCAGGTGGGTTTTGAATGTCCAGACATTTGCATAATGTACTCTTTGTGCTGTTTTCCCTTTTTAATTGATATTTTAGATATTTTAGAATATCTCTGGTAAGCATGCTATCAAGCCTTAGGCTGTAATTTGCTGATAGATAGGAAGAATGAAGGATGAATACTTCCCTTTTCTGTTGAAGGTCAGTGTGTACTGTAGAGAGATCTGTTATAGTCTATTGTAGCCTAAAAAAGACATATCAAGGCAAAGGTTCCCTCCAATAAAGTCCTCTCCTCTTTCCCCCCCAGCCAACCATTTACATGTGTGGGAAATAGAACTGTTGTGCCAAGAAGATGGTTGAATTGGTAAAGAGAGACTTGAGAATTTTTTGCAATTTTAACTTTTATGAAATCTTAAGAAAGCCTCTTTCTGAGTCAATCTTGGCCCAGTGTAAGACTTAGTCCCCATGCCATGGGAAACATCCATCAACCCAATAAACTTTCCTAGGATTCTTCAAGCTAACATTATCTTTGCTTTTAATTTGTGTTACCTTGATATTCCAGAGAATCATGCTTACAGGGGGCAAAGAGATTTCTGGGCAGTTTCACATGGATACACATAATCACACTGTTTAGTAGACAGGGACTGAAATTGTGATTCTAATAATCACGTAGGTGAGTTCTTAGAAGAGGTGAAGAAGACTAAGGAATAGAGCAGGAAGCAGGGTTAGCTCTGGACAGGAAGCAGGAGAACAGAGATTATGAGAAAAGGAAGGACAGGGTTGCTGGCATGTTTGTAGGGAGGAGGGAGTGGGTGGTGGTTGAGAGCTTAGTCTCCTTTCTGTAATGAATACACAGACTTAAATGGCGTTGATTTCATTTGTTAAGTTTCCAGTCATGTAATCTGGAAATTCATCAAGGACCCTGAGGCAGATTTTATACCTTCTACAATAGAAGGTGACATGGTAGAGATGAACAGATAGCCGAAATGCAGTCCAGCCTTGGGTGGACATGGCTGTCTGTGGAGAAGGGGATCAAATGGAGCCCATCACAATATAATATGTTGACACAGTGGTAGGAATTTTGAAACTGTCACAATAGTCCAAAGATACATGGCATCTGCCACTTGTAAATTGTGATCATGCAAAACGAGGAAATTGCCATGACCAAGATAGAGAGCCTGGGGGTGCCATCTAATGGAGGCACCTGTAACAACCTATCCCATGTTGGTGTGCCCAGGCCACCCAGTCTAGAGTAGCCACAATACACTGTCCATCACATGACACTACTGTTGTTCTCTAAATAGGGTTTATCACTAGCTGATACTTCTCTCGCTAAGTATGTATTTATTTATTTTTTGAGGAATTGGTTGCTTCCTTTGTTAGTCTCCATCCCCAAGAAATTGTAGCCTCTGTGATATTGGGGACACAGTCTCTCTCACTCCTTGTTGCGTCTCCCACTACCAGAACAGTGCCTGGGCACAAGATAAGTGGTTGCTCAAGATTGTGAAATACGTGAAGGCACCCATCATCCCTCTCCCACCTTCCTGTTACCCACGTAACTTTTCTGCTCTGCCAGTGGAAAAAGTGCAAGGATAAGAAGCTGAGAGATTGAACCTGGAGTCACCATAGTGCCAGTGATTTGCTTGTTTATCTTAGGTTAGTCTGTGACTTCTGTAAGCTTTGAAATTCCTCATCTCAAAAATGAGAATAACAACCATCTTACTTGAAGAAAACTACTAATGGAACTTAAAAGTAGACCTTTTATTAAATTAATGTTTATGCTGTGTTGTGTTTCATCTTTTAAGTTCAGGCAATTTGCCTAGGAAAAACAACAATAGATTGGTCCTAGCATCAATTTCGTCACTAACTTGCTCCCAGATTTCCCAGTGGGGGGGCCCTGGTCTACTCACCTACATTCACCCCCACAAAAGCACAAGCATTCCTACATATCTAATTTAATTTTGATTGATACCCCAGCAGCTTCCAGCAACTTTCCAGGCAGCTTACCCCAGAAACATGAACACAAGTTTTATGTATCCGAAGCATGATAACACTGCAAAGACAAGACAGTAAAGTACATGATAATATACTGTTATGGATGTGTGCTACATGCTGAAAGGGTGATAAATTTTTGTGACTCATGTATGAAGATGTATCTTTCTAATACTGTGTGACTCTTGGGTTATTTCGTTTATTTATTTCATCAATTTTGTTCTTTTGTTTTCCTAGCAGTTTCCAGGAATGACAAACTGATCGTGGTTTAATACAAACTGTGACTCTTGTACTCGCCTTTGTATGTCTTATAGGGAGATGAATGGCGGGGGTGGGGTCGCATTTTCAAGACGCTCTCAGTTTTCTCTGTCTTCAGGCAGTATTCTGTCTGATTGATCGGTTGCAGGTCACACATCAATTTCTGCTTAGTAATGCAGCTTTTTGTGTCTATGGATCTACTATGCAAGGCTATTCTGTTAAGTAAGATAGAAGGAGCCTGGTAATTAAGGGAGCTGGCCTGAATGGGTGAGGGTGTCCATTATCTTACCATCTAATCTTCAAGACCAAGTTCAAATTAACCAAATTAACCATCACTTATCATGACATATTTTTGCCTCACTCTTCAACTAGTTAACCAGATGTTACTTTACTTTGGCATCATACTTTATAATTTATAAATTACTTCCATTTTAAAGGAACTATCTTTTGCGGGGAGTCGATCATTTCAACAATCTGGTGAGAAAAGTAGGATTTCAATCATCATTTTCATTTTCTAGGAAGTTTCAAGGAGATCGTATGCCCTCTCCCATGCCACTCTTTCAGGAAGTGGAAAAGCTTACACTGAAGTCCCTGTCTGTCCTCTCTGTCCGTGCAAACAGGCACCTGCAAGTAAACTTTGAATTCTCCTAAGAACCTATTATGCCTAATACAACAGATACCTAATAAATACATGTTTGATTGCCCTTCTGGCCAGATATAGGAGTGGCAGGGATGCAAAGCAGAGTTCTCTCACATGCTGACTTCTTATTACATTCAGAGGACACACTTGTTGAGTCTCTCTTAAGTGGAAAATTTCACTGTAATGAACCATGTGTTCATTAAGCTTTTCAGAAACATCTCAAATGCTTTCACTTTAAGGGATGACTAAAGAAGGAACTCCCCAGTAAGCAGAATGTCTGTCTGTTTTAGTGGAACTCAGCTGTGTTAGGGACTCAAGGTAGCATAAAGGGTGAAGATAAACTTTCCCTCAGGGCACATGTAAATGGCAATAGAAGGCTTCCTTTGGATGAAAGTTGCAGTATATGTGATTAGATTCTTTTTTTCTGCAAAATCAGCAGATTTTATAACCTGTTGCATTGCTATCAGTTGACTCTACTAATTGGAATGAATAGATTAAAAAATGCAGGGGGAAGACTGATCTGCCTTCATCTTCAAAAACCTTTGCTCTGCTTTCTATCTCAAACTCTGTTACCACACAATGTTAATGATCTTAATGGACAGTCTCAAATATATCTTTCCTTAAGCTCTTGAGGAAACTAGTAGGAATTTTTTCCCATTTTAGGCTATGAATGGGATTGATCTTGCTGTCACAGGCTTTTTATCCAGTGGGACTGAGGTAAACATGGATGCCAGTGTGTCCTTGTAACATCAATAACCTCACCTCTTTGTGTGAAATACTGATTTAACAGGTCAGTGCAGAACTAGAAGACCAAGACCAGGTGAGCTAAGAGTTGAAATATGGATTAAGGACAAGAATTTATAAGGGAAACTAGAACTTATAAGTCTCTGACACTATAAAAGATATTTGATAACTTATGCTAAACCTCAGTTCCATGAGCCATTGAGTTACATTAAAATTCATTTTTATCGCGAGAGTATGTGTCTATGTGCGTTTTCAGGTAAGAGTTGCAGAAAGAGGCTGGAGTCCTGAATGATTGGTACAACCGAATCAACTCTCTTATTTACTTTAAATATGTACATTTTACTAGCTCATTTCAACTTTTTAAGTACTAGGTCCTTGGGACACGAAAGTATGAATACCATGGAGTGTTTACCTTAAGTAATGTATTGTGACTGGGCATGACGATAGTTATTTCTTACTGTATTAGATCTACAAATTAAAGGGGAACATTCTAATGGACCTAGGTCATTTTAATTAGGTAGAAAACAAAAATTTTTTCATCCAAAGCTTCTACCGAAAGTACTAGAATTTTGTGGCAGGGTAAGTAGTTTAAGTTCAAGTACATGAGCAAGTAATGGTATGACAATCTATTATAAAGAAAAGTGAATTAAAGAACCAGTGGACTCATATAATGATGAAGAATTATGTAAAGTAGAAATGTAAGAAGGATTATGAAAGTAATTGAATTTCTCTTTTTAGTTTTCTTGACACCTCTATGTTATATGGTCATTGCACAGATCCTCATTTATCTACCCCTGAGTAGACAGAGAAATCTGGATATACTTAAATACAGTAGCAATATAGATATATTAACAACCTATCCATTGCCAGCCAGTGAGCAAGTCATATTTCATAGCTCTAATGTAATCAGAGGCTACAAAATTTAATCAAGGCTTACAATATTTCATGCCTGTGAGGCCATTACTTTGAAATAGTGTTTTTTGTTAAGCACAAGAAAAGACCAGTATTTACATTGTATTTTAAAACAATACTATTGAAATATCCAAATTAACATGGATGAACCACACAATTTTGTGCTCGCAAAATTAGATATCTTAATTTTAAACCTGAAAAAAATTTTCAAGTGGCAGATGTGGAACAAAGTTATTAATTGTTTATCTTCTCTGCTTCCTCAAATACAACATACCTAGTGGATGACACATGCGTAAGTGCCAAGACAAAAAAAAGGAGAAATATTTTGATTGCCTTTTTTTAAAACAATTTTCTTCTGAACTTTGTCAAACTAAACTATCAAAGTGTAATTCTAGATATAGTGTAAGATACTGAAGAGTGACAAAACAGCCCAACATCCTTATATGATATTCACCTTACAGCAGAGTTTTCCAGTTTAGGTTCTACAGACTTCTCATCTTTCTGCGAAAGAACGCATAAAAGGATTAAAGTAATTAAGTAACTTGAGAAATACCCCATTTTATATCTCATCTACTTTTTGGAGCATCACTAGATACATTTGCACACATTAAAGACTGGCAGTTCCTAAAGTGACTTATTAAAAAGTGAATCATTTAATTAGGTGACTACCATGCAGAAAGGCAACAGGCCTCTACACACATTTTTTGCTCTGATACTTGAACTAGTACACAGAGTCTTGAACTACATGTAAAAGGAAATAAAAAATCCTACAGGTTTTCATAATGATACCTACGTTCACATTTGAGATGGAGCTAACTCATGACATTCTCATTGACAGAACTTCATCAACATGTCAATCATATAGACCATCCCAACTGATTTAAAACAATCTCTTCGGTTTGTAATAAAATACAAATTTTCTGGTGCATGATTTGCCACTCTTCAGATGTAAAAAACAAAACAAAACAAAAAAACAACAAACCAAAAGAACAATGACATTTAATCACAGGACATATTAAAGCACAATTAAGGCTTTATTTTTTTCTCACTACCTTCTCCACGACCCCAGTGAGCATAGGGCAAAAGTGAATTAAACCTGGCCCTTCATGTGAGGCTCACTGCTTGTCCACACACACAGTTCATGAAGAAGGAAGGAGGTGTGGGAGAAGATACAAAACACAGACATTGTATGCGCCTTAATTTCATGAATAATAAAAGCTAGTGGCTATTGTTTTTTTTACAATTTTAGGCACCATGCTAGGCCATTTGTGTACTTTATTCACTACAACCACCCTGACAAGTTGGTATATTTTCTTCCATTTTACAGATAACAAAATTTTGCATGGTCCTGGACCAGAAAAATCAACATCAACTGTGAAATTGTTAGAAATTCTAATTCTCAGGCCCACCCTAGACCTACTGGATCAGAAATTCTGAAAGTAGCACCCGGCTATCTGAGTTTAAGATCTCCATGTGGTTCTGATGCACGATTAAGTGTGAGAATTAATTATCTAACTAGATCGGTTAGGGATGGAGTTCAGTTTTGGATTCAAATCACTCTGTCTCAAAAGCCCAATTTCCTCTAAACAAAAGGGAAGGAAGGAAGAAAGAAAACACTTGCTAGTAAAGAAGTTTAGAGATTTGTTGCTTTTTATTTGTCCAAAACAACAAAAAAGCTCAGGAGAACCTCCACTAGTTTCTGTTGTCTCCTGGAGAGCCAGGCATTCTTTCATTGCTTCAAAAGAATTTGAAAAGGTAACTATTGTTTCCATTTTTAAATATGTCAAGGTCAAAGGTTAAAAGACCTCATCAGAGAAGAACAATGAATAAATTCATTTAAAATAATTTATCTAACTTCCTCTTCTATCTTCATGGATCTTTATTAATATATGGACTTCATTTTGCCTAAAGCAAACTACCTTTTAGAATATTTTTGCCTGCTAAATATTTAATGATCCCCATGACTCCAACCTGTGAAATTTAAAGCTTTTGCAATTCAAACAGGTTTCATTTTCTAAAGACTCCGCATTAAGACAGACCAGCTTATTTCAGTTGTTGACCCGGGCATAGAATTATAAAATAGAAAACAACTTGAGACTCAAATAAGCTCTTTTTTTTTTCCTACGTGTTAGGCATTAACTCACCATCTTTAGCAAATATATTACAGACTTCGACATGACATAACACTGATAATATAACAATGATATTTGAAAAGCCAGTTTTCCCACTTTTAAAAACAGATGAGTGTAGTAGCTCAGGGATTTTCATATTGCTCTGGTTGTTGGATCTCTAACATTATCTGATTTACAGGTTCACCTCTGTTTAGATTTATTTGTTGTTCTGATGCTAAATGGTTCGATAACCCCTTGACCGGATAATTTCTAAGGTTTCCTCCTGTTCTTTATGTTTTATAATTCTATTCCCCTGATTAGGGGATTTGGAAGAACCAGGAGTAATTTTTTCCCTAGCATCTGGCCTTGCCAAGATCTTCCCCAGCCGATCCACATCTAAGAACTCATTATATTAGAAGGGATTTAGGCAGAAGTATGACAGGAAATGCATGTTTTTGTAGAGATTTTCATTGTCAACTACACTGACCTAAAGCATTAAAAAAGAAAAGATTTGATTCTGAAGTTGAATTAAAGTGGCACTTCCTTCCCTCCCACCTCAGGGCGATCTTCCATGGAGAGTTTAACACGCTTTCAAGTAGTGGATCCCTGCAAGTGCAAAGTATAACTGTCTTTAAATAGCTGCAGATCTTCATATCATTAATTTCCTGCTCCAGAAACTGAAATGCCCTGTAATTATCCAGCTGTAGGAACATATAAGACAGTACTAAATTTTGCTTAAGTACAGCCTGTTGCCAAAACGGAAGCCAAAATATATAATTATGTTGGCATTAACATTCTATAGCTGCGCGATATCGGAATGGCACGATGGCTGGAACACTCTGTGAAGGGCAGTGCTGTCTGGGTAATGTAGCAGAAACACTTATCTAATAGCATGCCCTCCCGTGCCCCCTGTCATAGTGCCAGCATATTAGTCCTATTACCAGTCTGCAAATACAGTAGCATTCCACTTTGCAGTCCCGGCCAAGAGAAACAGCCTTCCACGTTTTAGGAGCAAATGTCTGCACACGTAAATGAAAGCAAAGAGTAATTAGATTACAGTGTTTTAGGCTGACCCTGATGCAAGAAAATAGTCCATCTTGCTCATTTACATTAATAAACATCCCACAATTCTTACCAAACATTGTTCACAGGGCATGGGTCATGATTTTCCATAATAAATTCCAAGAGAACTCTATTTAGACAAGGAAAGAAGAGTGGTGGCTTTGACCTATTGCCTGCCCATAATAGCAATTACAAGTCACCGTTGATTTTGTGACAAGTAAGCTTTTCCATTTTCAGTCATGATTTTTTGAAATCTTGCTATGTGGCTATGTTAGGCTAATTTAGATACTCGGTCAAGAAAAAAATAAACATTTTCTAGCTAAAAGTTGTTTAAAGCCTGTGTCATACTCTTAAGAAACAAAATGATGTTGTCAGCTGTTAGGGGACTATTGAGTATTTAAGCTCTTTTGACCTATAAAAGGGAGAGCATCAGCCATGGTAGTTTGGGAGAAAAAAATTCTAATTACTATTAATGAGATTCATTATAATGTAGAGTCTCCCAGCAATGAATTTTAAATGTCCCCTGCCAGTATTTCTATCAACATGGCACAGAAGAAAACATCTGCTCCAGAGTGTCCATGGAGTTGCATTGTAATTAGCTGATATGGATGATCTATTTATTATTGGACCTGTCTTTTGGTAGAGGAGAGGATCAATCTTTCCTCCCAAATCAATTTGTCCACAGCAAGATAAAAGCTGGGGTATTTATATGGTACATTTTTAAAATCATATATTAAAAATAATTTAAAGGAATTAAGCTCTAGTGGTTTTTCCTTTTTCTCTTTTTGCTGTTTGAACTAATACAAATTGCCCTCATTGTTTCTTGTTGTCAGATAGGGGGAAATCCTACACTAATACATTTTAGAAAATCAAGCCCTTTTGTGAACTACATAATTTCAACATTTTCTTGAAGGGTGAATAAAAGCATAATAAAGTAAAGAGTTGCAGTCTAGAGCTGAGCTGTCCAATAGAAATGTAATGTGACCCACATATGTAATTTAAAATTTTCTAATAGCCACATTTTAAAAAGTAAAAAAATAGGTGAAATTAATTTTAATAATATAGTTCATCTAAGCCAGTTGATCTAAAATATTATATCAACATATAATCAATATTAAAATTATTAAGGGTACATTTTACTTTCTTTTTTGCATTGTTTACTACATCATTTCCCTAGCCTCATTTCAAGAGCTCAGTAGGCACATGGGGTAGTGGCTCCTATATTAGATGGCGCTGATTATCTGATTCCCTGACTCTCATTTGAGAAATTGAAAGACGATGATAAAATGTTTGTAATTATGCTTCTTTAGATAAAATGTTGTTTGCAATTATATTTCTCTAGAATATGTTAAATATCCTAGTGCTTTCAGACCTTACTTTTCTAAGTTTGAATGACTTGTCATTGATAAAGTATAAACTTTAAAAAAAAAATACTAAGTCCTATCTAAATGCATAAAGGATGAATAACACTAGTAAAAATGGCTTCGGATCTTTAATAATATCTACCTCTGGTCCAAATTTCAGGATAGTAAAGGTGGTTTAAATTTTCCACATGTAGAGACAAATCATTTCTCACTATATATTTCTAATTCGTATGGAAATTAAGCAACTTGAAACAATCAAATGAAGTTTATTCACAGTACTATTAGCTAGTCAAACACCTCTGAATATATATGTATTTTTGTGTGTCTATTGTATGATGAAACTACGAAGAAATGTATAAAAAGCTTTACGACTCTATATTTCTATCTAAATCCAGTGTATTCTTTTTTTCACTATTACTTAAGTATACCGCTGAGAAATGTCTCCTACCCTGGTTTGCGTAACAAGTTCAATATACATAGCTCTTGTTGACAACTGTCAACCATATATATAATGAAAGGAGGCATTTTCTATCCATATAAAAATTTGGGGATACTTTACATTCACTATACCCTGTTCTCAGCTATGTGGGCATGGTGAAGACTAATGTTATATATATAAAGAAACATATAACAATCAACCTGAGGATGTAAGGAATATGAAAGGTTGCTTTTGAATACAAGGTAAAGAATGGCAGATACCCAATGAAGACCCTGTGGAGAACACAATAAGTTACAGGAAATTCCAGATAAGGGAGCACCCTTTTCCAGAGAGGGTCATTGAAAAAGGCTTTTGGGAAGAACTGATATTAAATGATAGGTATGATTTGGCTACCTGGAGAGGAAAAGTGCATTGAAGGCAAGAGGAATATTTGAGAAATACAGCTGGAAAAGCAGAGGAAAATAAAAGAGTGATTGACATATAATTTTAATAAAAAGACAAAATAATGTAAAACAGTGGTAGGCTTATTAAGATACAAATTCATAGGACCTGAACATACAGTTGTTTAAGTAGTAATAAGACTGGTTCCGAGATTGAGTAGGGTGGCCCTGGTCAGGACAACCTAATATTGAAAGAGTAATCAAAGAAAGAGTAAAAAAGAGTTGCAAACTGAAATCTCTTCATCCTGTTTCTTTTAAAATAAGGATTCTTTAACTGACACTCAACAGTGAACTTTAGAAGTTCAAGATAAATATATTCAATAACCCATAGGCATCATTTTTATCTCCAGCACCTCTGCTATTATTCTTTCCACCTGAGAAAGGAAGAGTGTAATGATTTTCTTTAAAGAAAGTTTGAAAAAACATGTATGTTTACTTTATACAGATCAGGATACGCTCTGGATCTGGCTGTTTGAGTTTGAATCTTATCTCTGCCACTTTACTTTGTGTGTGATGCCAGACCTCCCTGTGATGCTTTGTTTCTCATCTGTAACAAACATGGGAATGATGGTAATATCTATCTTATAGGCTTGTTTTGACGAAAAGAAATAAGATATGCAAAGAGCTTAGAAAAGTCCATGGCAGAGATTAAAAACCCAAAATGTTATCTATTACTATTATTATGAAATATAGCAATGTTTTTAATTCCTCTTTTGAGACATACTTTTTTCCTTTCTTTGAGTTATAGTGGTATATCTATAATACTCATTCTTCAGAAACTAACATGCAGAGTCTCTGAACTCAGTCAAACAAAGAATGCTTTTTCACCTAGACTATCCTGGCTGATTGGGGACACAAGCTCTGGCAAACAATGTATATAAAGGAGTAGCTCCAAGGCCCCAAAGTTCCTAATATTCTTGCTAACTTTGTGGGGTGGGGGGTGGGGAGGAGAGGGCTTATAAGGTGGATTCAGGAATTTGTATGGTCTTCAAATCACACCAAGCATTTGCCTTCTCTGGGCAATTATAGACTATCATGGAAGAACATAATCCTGGGACTGGAAAAAGATCCTTAAGAGAGAATTAATTTCCAGAGACGCAAAATTGTATTTGTTGGAATATGATTTCAAACAGTTCACAGCTTTATTGTGAATGTCCATGCAGTGAGTCAACTCATGAGAACATACATTGAAAAATTATTAGCTCAGATAATAAAAATAAACCTTAAGAGATGGATTATATACATATTTTACCACCCATCACTTTGCACAGATCCATACAGATATCCCCATCTTTGGACGCTGGTGCATTTTTCTTGACTGGAGACCCATATTCAGTGAGGAGTCCAGCTCTGGGCCACAACCCTCTTAAGTGATTTTTCAGGAGTCACCATAGGCAATTCCAAAGGGGGGAAAGCAGCCCTCCCCACGCCAGACATGGTGCACAATCTGGAGGGAGTTGCAGTGAAGGACTCAGCCCTGAGCCCAGACCCTCCCTACCCCCGCTTCCTCTCCCAGCCAGCCCTGCTTGAGAGCTTTTTTCAGGTGCCTCTGTTTGGACCACCGTCCTTGGGTTCCCTAAAGACACTTTTCTTCCCTCTGACTCAGTTTTCAGTTTTTCCACAATTAGCCCTTACTTCTCTCCCTCCCTCTGGCCCCCTGGTTCCATGAAAGGGTAGGAGGCTTTTGTTTGATGCTCCCTGGGCAGGGAGATGATTCCCCTATCTGTTCTGAACCACCTGTTCTGTGGGGAAAAACGGAACCTTGCAGAAAGACTTGTTGGCCTCTCCGTAAGTAAATAAAGGCCTAATTGTTACTTACATTGTGGGACATTGTTGTAATCGACTACCTTGACACCTGGCAGCTCCTCTCTCTTCTGTTTGGCTTTTGACATCAGTCAAGATAATGCCTCCTCTCTATGCTCTACGGCTGAGCCAGCTACTTTCCCTTTTGTTGTTTTTCCAAATCAAGTATTTCTTAGACCTTAATTAGCATTTCACATTTATTAAATTTTCTCATGCCAGCTCTCATATGCTTTAATTATTGGGGGTACTAAAAAAAAAACCAGAAATATCTTAATTTTTAGGCATGTAGAAGAAGATCTAGGGTACCAGGTTATACCAGGAAAGGGAGAGCATCTACCAAGTCCACTTAATTTGAGGACACAGACATCTGTCACTTGCCACCTTATTTTATACTCTGAAAGGAAGTAAACCTAGATTTGGCCCAATGTCTCCTAATTATCAGCCATGCATGTTTTCCACTATAGCATATTCTCTCATCGTGATGTATTAGACAAGGTGAATGAACAGCACTGTATTGATTTTTAAGTTATTTATAATATATTTTTAAAAATATTATTAGTTCTTTGTAGACCTTTAAAAAGCTTCTGATTATGATGATAAACACTACTTCACCATTAGATATGGTAGAAGAATCCAGATTTGCCAATATTTGGGTGCTTACTCTTGCTTCCAAAGGTCTTTAGAGAAACAATAATTATGCATTTAGCATTTAAGCAAGTTTACAATCATGTTCTTTATTTCTGCAAAGAGCCCTGCAACCTACAGAGAGTACAAAAGCAATAAGCTTTTGTCTGGTTGTGCCCAGGTATTAGCAGCAGAGTTGGGACACAATTCAGGTCATGGCCCAAGAGAAAAGTGCTCATTGCACGATCCCTTCCCTCTCTGGATTTGTAATAACCTAGTCAGTGTTCAATATGTATTTGTAAATATTAAGATGCATTTACTGGCTTCAGTTTTTTTAACCTAGAATTTCTGTCTCTAATTGAGGGAAGCCTTAATATAATGTCATATAGGCTCGATTGAAATACCAAATATGATGAATCCTTGGTTTTCCTTGGTGACTTACATCTTTAGTTGCTGCTTCACATTTACTTCCAGACTCTATGGTCCATCAATACCCAACAGTTGTGGTTTACTGAACAGCCTTTCCGCTTGATGCTTCAGAGCCTTCACATCTGCTGTTCTCACTGCCTGTGAGGCCCTCTCCAGACCATTTGTCCACACAGCACATTCTGCTCATTCTTCAAAACAGAGTTCAACATTGTTTCTTGTTCTCTACTCTGCAAGCCTGGCACCTCCCTCAGGGACCATTATCTGCCCCTCTTTTGTGCTATGCCAATATGGTGGATATTTCCCATCACACAATGTTCCCACGGTGTGGTGTCTGTTTCTTGTCATTCTATCTGAGTACAGAGCTTTGTTTGCAAGAATCATCAACCAGATTAACACCTGTTCTAGTATGCTAGGTGCCGAAAGCAATAAACTGGAAGTGAGTTGGCTTTTACCATGGAATTTATTAGCTTACAAGCTTATAGTTCTAAGACCATGGAAATGTTCAAATCAAGCCATCATCAAGAGGACACCTTCTTCCTGCAGACCAGCAAGAGATCCTGGACTCCCCTGTCACATGACAAGGCACATGGCAGCATCTGCTGGTCTCTCCCTTCTCTTCTGGGTTTCATTGCTTCCAACTTCTTCTGTGACGTTCTCTTTCTTTGTCTGAATTTCATTCTCTTATAAAGGACTCCAGTAAGAGGAGTAAGACCCACTCCGAATGAGATAGGTCACAAATTAACTTAAGATCCTTCTTAAGTTACAACGGGTCCACACCCACAGGAATGTATTAACTTTAAGAACATGCTTTTGGGGGGTATATACAACTTCTAACCATCAAAACACCTACGCATGTTTTGCATAGTGCTACAAGTATAGCCAAATTATTACTGGGGTAAATTAAAGAGATTCACATTTGTTACATGTACTTCCATACTTGGACATTTTCATCTGGTTTCTGAGTACTTCTCTGTCTTCTTTACTCACTTAGTGTTTTTCCTGGCTCATTTTCATATTAGTAGTTTAATTCTTAAGAGATCTGAAACAAATACAAACACCTGAAATGCTATCATTCAAAGTATAAGATTAACGACATGTAGATAATCCTCTTGGAAAGCATCTATTTACTAAGCCTAAATGTAATTCAATGAGGCAAATTGCTTCTTCCAGCTACAGCTCTCCTTTTATTCCCATAAATTGTTACTTTAACATAATGTATCTAGTGATCTATCATGTGGTATGCACTGTGCCATTATACCTAGTAGGAAATTAGAATCTTGTTAGTACTGAGTCTAAAGCAGTTTTTCAAGTCAATGAAACCACAAGAGCAATGAAAAGGTTAAAATCCTTAGGAACAATGATTATGCCTCAGATGTGTGCTTTAAAAAATCTTTGAGAGTTAGAATATAATATGGCAGATTTTTCATTCATTTCCATTCAGTTATTTAGAAATGAATCAAGTATATATGTATATCACATATGTTATATACATCATT